>CM031239.1:735987413-736181130 GCA_018340775.1 Taxus wallichiana var. yunnanensis
AAGAGCATCAACTCTCTCAAAGAAATCCAAATGAGGGAATGTTAGAGAGTGTGGGAATATGATGTGTGCTTTAAAAATCTATTTGTCTAAACTATCTTATTATATCCACCCTTCACAACATGCTCAATGGTTTTTCGGAGGGTTGATCACACCCTTTAGGAGGGCTTTGTCTCATAAAACATTCACGGACCCATGCGAAGCGTTAGAAGCCGCTTTGTATACTGAGGTAGTTGGTAGTGTTGACACTAGTGTTAGCCCATTTCTGAGGCTTAGATTGCTGCCATGGCTAAGCAATTGGAGAAATTATCTGCCAACATAGTTCTAGAGACTCATGATGGGATGTGGTGCATAGATTGTAATGTAGAAGAGCACACAAAGGATAATGGTGGGATATGTACTCGGAAGGTAGTATGTGCCGTAGTGGTAAATCTGTGAAATATGTCACGAGGACCATGATGCAAGTAAGTGCCCCTTTTGTACAACACGCGATCCATAAAAACATATTTTGTTATTGTAAGATATGTACCTCAACCACACATGACACCAAGGATTGTAGATTAATTGACCAGATTCATGAGGCAATTGATCTTGGTGTGCGCTAGACTGGCATTGCCAGCAGTTCCAAAGGAGATGAATGTCGGTATGAAGAGTGCAGAGATGGAGGTGTGTGTGAAGAGGGTTTCATGGAGGATTTCATGGTCATGGTAACTATGGAGGAAGAAGTGAGTTCCCATGTGGAACATGCTTTAATTGTGGAGCCATAGACCATTATAAGCGTGAATGTCCAAATCTTCTACAATGCTCCTAGTGTGGAAAAAACATAAGTACAAAGAGTTCCTAGAGTTATACGAACATATGAGTCGCCAGATGCCCAGGAAGGATAAGGGCGCCTCATTGCCATGGTGATTATTAAGAAGGCTAATGTGTAATGGCTCCCACGAGTAATATGTGAATCGAAACTAGATCCTATTATAATAACAACAAGGCGGAGTCTGCGCATGCAAGGGAAGTGCCTAGGCGATACCTCTAGTTTCAAGGGAAGAAGTAGTACATGGGAAGTATCTAAACCTGACTCACCAAAATAAAGTCTACACAGAAACCATGGACGTAATTCGGAGTTTAGAAGGGAGATCTAATGCTTAAAAGAGAAAACTAGAAAATATGAGAAAAGAAGGCCAGAAGCAGAAGCAAAAAGGATGACTTGGATGAGGTTAAGGAGGTGTGTAAACTATTGAGGTAGGAGAATATTATTCCCCTGCTAGGAGCATGGTTGAGAGAAAAGGTGCCACGCACTGGGGAAGAACATGAAAGGTAGATCTTGCATGCAAACCTCCCACCTCACAACCTTGATTATGACAAAGAGATCACCTTGAACGTAGTAGTGGATGGATGGTTGCTTAGCAACATCCTCATTGACATAGGCGTGGGAGGTTAATGTTCTCACTCTAGATGCTTGACATCAAATGGGAAGACCTGCATTACAACCATCTTCAAATGTGTTGTATATGGCAAATAAGACAAAGGAAATGCCCATAGGTGTCTTGAAGGATGTGACCATTACCATTCAGGGGACTAAGTTCACTGGGGATTTTGAAGTCTTGGCACTTGCTAAGGTAGATAATTTCTTAGCGTTACTTGGGCACCCGTGGTGCTATAAGAATAATGTAGATCTCTTAGTTTAACAAGGGGTATATAAGCTTTGAAAACAAGGAAGAGAGGGTGATTATACCACTTTTGATGGAAATTCCACACCCTATACTTGAAACCCTTGGAGAGGAAGTCCTAGATAGAATATACGTGTGCTCCATAAGAGATCCAGAGACCATCCACCTACAGAAAGGAGTCATCCAGTTTGATGATGCTCAATCTATTAGTGATACTACTAGTATAGCATGTGATAATTGGGTGCATGGGACTTATGAAATGATTGGGTGACATCTGAAAGGATCAGTGACCAAGGTAACAAAATGCGTATAGTTCGGCACCTGGGAGGAAAGGTAATAACCAAGTATTCAGGGATGCATACCCTGAGGTCTTTTTAAGAGAAATGGAAGCTCAATGGAGGGAGGATGAGTGACGAGGTATGCTGGGTTATGTTTTGATAGGCACAACAACAGGTGGTGGGCCACGCATAGTGAAAACTTGTTGGAATGGCGTGAAGTTAGAATTGTGCTCACTATCTGATTCTCGAAGAGCAACATACCCACCACTATCAAGGATTACAATGGCAATGGACCCACCTCTTCCCACATCCAGGCATGTGAGAGGGTCTGGGGAGAAGGCAAGCATTACCACCCTCCCTTTGGGTGCACAAGTTGTATTTGACACTACAAGGTTGTACACGTGCTTGGTACATCCATTTTGAAAACTCACCACAAATGGGAAATTGGTAGGAATTAGTGGCTGACCTAGTTCACACATTCGAGTACCAAAGTACCATGCAACCGGTTGATGAGGCATTGTAGACTATCAAGTGCCTCACTCTAGGGGATTGTGCCATGGCGAGAAGATAGATTAGTAAACTTACTTGGTGGACCTAGCTTGGAAGCATGGTTCGAAGAGGAGGAACCAGAAGACATATAATTCGAAGCACGTGTGTTGAAAAGGAGAAAGGAAAGATGGTATACATTATTGATGGAGAGGAGATGGAGAGCCTGAATGTCAACCATTTGGTTGGGACACATGAAGGTAGTTGATAGTGTGGATGCATGTGCATGTGCGTATCATGAACCACTCAAAACCAAGAAAGTTAACATCGGCTCGGAGAAGGAGCCCAAGGAAGCTATCATTGGGGACTACTGGTCGGACAAGGAAGTATCAAAGATCATCGATCTCTTGCATGAATTTGAGGATTTATTCCCACGCGGATACCATGAGTTGAAAGGTGTCCACCATTCATTGGGGAAATGAGGATAAAGTTGAAAGATGGTGCGCACCCGATCAGGAAGAGGCCTTACAGGATGAATCCCAACATGCGCGTAAGGGTTAAAGAAGAGCTAGACAAAATGATAGCATCTAGTATCATTGAGGCTATGGAGGAATCAAGAATGGATAAGTCCAATGGTGATCAACATAAAGAAGGATGGGTGGATTAGGATATGTGTGGATTACAGGGAATTGAATGTTGTTTGTATCATAGATCCTTTTCCCACCCCCTTCACTGAAGAGATTTTGGAAGGAGTTGTTGGGCGTGAGGTCTATTCCTTTACGGATGGATTCTCGGGATATCACCAAGTAAGGATTGCCAAGGAAGACCAAGAAAAGACAACTTTCACCACCGAGTGGGGAAGCTTTGCATACATGGTCATGCCCTTTGGATTGAGGAATGTGCCTGCTGTATTTTCACGCATAGTGGTACAAGCATTTAAGGACTTCATCCACAAGTTCCTTCAAGTATATTTGGATGATTGGATAGTGTATGGATTGGTAAGGGACCATTGTGATAACTTGAGATTGATGTTTGAAAGATGTCGGTAGTTGAGGATTTCCCTCAACATCAAGAAATGTATCTTTGTAACTCCTTTTGGAACGTTGTTGGGGCATATCATATGCAAAGAGGGCTTACTGGTGGATCCCACAAAAGTTGCAATTATTGTGGGATTAGGGGAGCCCACCAGCCAAAGTGCCATGCGCATGGATTTCTTGGACACACTGGGTACTATAGAAAGTTCATTAAGGGATATGCCAAGATCACCATGCCTTTGGAAATATTGCTCAGACATAAGAGTGCCTTTCAGTGGGGAGAAGCGCAGTAGAGGGCATTTGACACTCTAAAAGAAAGGCTTATCACCGCACCTATTCTATGATTCCCATCATGGGATAAACCTTTCCATGTCCACGTGGATGCCTGCTGAATAACAATGGGAGCCATTCTTGCTCAACCAGGAGAGGGGATTGTTGATCATCCCTTGTGTTTTGCAAGTAGAAAGTTGACACTAGCAGAACAAAATTATACAACGACCAGTGCGAGGAGGCATTGTCAATGATCTATGTGCTCCACAAATTTAGACAATATCTCTGCTGTGACTCCCTTCATATTCTACACTGACCATATGGCCTTGAAGTATCTAGTAAACAAAGCAGTGTTGCAAGGGCGCATATGTCGTTGGGTACTTTTATTTCAGGAATTTGAATTCAAAGTGGTGGTAAAACCTAGGAAAGAACAATTGTGGGCTAGGATCATTTATCAAGGATTGATTTGGGAGAGGATGCAAAGTATCGAGGAAACCATGCCGATGTGTAACTATTCAGGTTGCGGTGCATGCCCTCGGAGTTAGAAGACATTGTTTTTTTCTCAAGGAAGGTGGCACCGAAGGGATGAATGCACTGGAAAGAAAAGGTTAGCCATACATGCCACACCCTTCATGTTGATCAATGGGGATTTGTATAAAATGGGCCATGATGAGGTTTTGCGCTGGTGTGTATTAGAACATGAATGCATGTGGCCATAATAGAAGAAGCCCATGGTGGGATTGTTGGAGGACACTATGCGGGAATGCAACCATGTGCAAAGATCCTAGTCAGGACTATGGTGGGAGATGATTCACCAGATTGCATTGAGTTTTGCAAGGCCTGTGACCACTTCCAGTGCCTTGGAAAACCTAGGAAGAAGGGATGAGATGCCCTTACGCCCCATCACCATGTGAAACCTTTTGAAAAATGGGCAATAGATTTTGTCAGACCAATCTCACCAGCTACGTGAAGGACTAACTCATGGTATATCATTACCTGTATTGATTATCTGACAAGGTGGGCAGAGGCCATGCCCACTAAGGATTACACCACGCCACCACATGGCTACTAGATTTTTGTGGGAAAACATTATCAGTAGGTATGGGTGCCCATTAAGTTTAACAAGTGATAGGGGCACTCACTTCTTAAATGAAACCATCAGGATTCTATTGGCAGAATTCATGGTAGCCCATCACAAGACTACCCCTTATCACCCTCAGGAAAATGGGACTACTAGAGGCATTCACAAAATCCTTAGTCACACATTGACTAAGATATGTGATGTGGGTAGGTAGGATTGGGATGACAAGGTGTCAGCAGTTCTTTGGGCATACAGAACAACATATAAAATATTGAACAAGGCCACACCATTTCAATTGGTGTTTGGCATGCGGAAGTAGTTTTTACCGGTGGAATTCATGCTACCATCTCTATGTATAGTGCGCGCAGGAGGGTTGGATGATGAGCAAGTGCTGGAAGAAAGAATAGATGAATTGATAAAGTTGGATGAAAGGTGCTCACTAGCAAGATGGAGCCAAACAACTGAAAAGGAAAGCAAGGCATGGCATGACCACCATATTAAGAACAAATAGTTTGAGGTTGGCCAGATGGTATTGCTATATGATTCAAAATTTCTACGCCATCTTGGAAAGTTGAAGGTGCATTGGTTGGGTCCTTATGTAATTTCATACATCCTTGATTCGGGCGCATGCCAGTTACAAGCGTTGGATGGAACAAAATTACCTGGACACTTCAATGGGAGTAGGTTGAAGCCCTACTATAAATAATGCTTCTTGGTGTTTGTAAATAAGGTAGTTTTTCCAGTTAGTTTAGAATTTCCTTTTATGCTTTTCCTTTCTTGTATTTCCCTTTCACGTTGTTGTTTTGTTTTGCACCTTGGGTGCGCTGGTAACCTTATTAATTTTTGACTTATGAATGCGTAGAGGACCACACATCATTTTAGTGTGGGGTGAGGTGATAAAGAGAGGCATGGAGTTATTCTGCAGGAGGATTGGGTTGGTAGACCATTTGAATTGGCCTGTTAAAAAGATGCATTAGGAGAAAAGAAGGCAGATAGGTGGCAAATAAGGTTACATTGGAAATCCACGTACAAAGGAGAAAAAGTGCAAAAACATGAGGTAGGTGAAAGCAAGAATCATGAGGATGGAAGAAGTGCCTTTGGCACTAGTAACACGTGTGCAAGTCTTGTCAAGATGGATTGTTTGCATGCTTAGAAGGTGGAAAAATTTTTCACAAAGAGATTGGGCATGGGTGAAAAAGTTTTCACAAGGATTGGGCACGGGTGAAAAAATTTCATGCAAGGAGGATTGGGCATGGGTGAAAAGTTTTCACACAAGGATTGGGTGCGTAAGGAGAAGTGCTGAAGTTGGGTTTTGTTTGAAAACACCACATTAAACATTGTCATACGGTGGTAGGTAGCCTAGCCTTAAATGCGTAAAAGTGGGAAAAGCTATAAATACAAGAATGGGCAGTTCATTATTTTACTTTGTGAAAACAAGAAGAGTGATTTTCTTTCAAGAGCTAGGGTTTGAGAACTGACTCGTGTGAAGGAAAATCCCAAAAACTTAAGTGCAATCGGTCCATTAGATCTACAAACTAGAGCAGAAGTGATTCACGGGTGTGAGGAACATTGTGAAGAAGCACCGTGATCAAGGAGGAAAATCAGAGATTAGGGTTTGTGTTCTAGGGCATGGGGCGTGAGAAAAACTTTCAAACAAACTCACAAGTTAACCTAGGAATGAAAGCAAAGGGTACAATGATGGCCACAAAACTAGTAGGTAAACCTACAGAACAATCCAAGAAGGGAAAGGGTAAAGGAAAAGGGAAGAAGAAACAAGAGGAAATACCCTTGGATACGAATGAAGAATGGTATTCGGAGATGCAATACCTAGATGGGGTTTTTCTAGGGCAAGAGTGGGAGTCCCACATAAGACAGATGACCATGATCGACTACAATCACCGGTCAAGCATAATCACGAAGGAAATGGTGCTGGAGCTGGTGCACCCCACAAATAAGTGAACACCTGATGGGTTGCCAATCTACAATGATGTGGTCAAGGTGAAAATGGAGAAGGCAGGGCTTCTCCAACTTTATGAGTTGCCATATTTTAGGAAGCCAGCGCTTGTACCAATGGTTGATGATGCACGTACATGAAGACTTCTTCTACTTCACGGGGGCAAAATGTGCATAACTCCCCAACTAATTTCACACTTCACAGGCCTAAATTGTGTAGGGGACACGCTCATAGATGACCTCTAGGATGAGGAGGCAATCAGGGAAACCATAGCATCCTAGGAATTGAAGAAGGGATCAAGATACTATGACGTCTCGGATATCAGTGATCCGGTGATGAAGATGGCCGCACCTTGTCTCCAAGCTGAATGGACAAGAAAGGTGGACCCAGGTGAGCAAGCCTTGGCTGAATGTCTATAGGAAGGTCATGGAAGGCACTGTATACAACATCTCCCAATACATAGTAGATGAAATCATAAGCAGCATGGAGAATGGAGGAAAAATCCTATTTGGGAACATTTTGTTGACAATTGTGTTCTCAGAAATCGGGTGCTTGGATGCATCTGAAAAATTCATGTGGGAGTACCCTACTGAAGATCCCTTCCCATGGAGAGATTTCAGAAATACACATGTGAATCAATGATAGGGGTACACAAGGCACACTTAGAAAAATGGTATAAGCGCCTTAGGAATGCATTCGGGGCTGAATGGTGGATCCTGAAACAACTCCCATGGCAACACCGAAGGAGAAGTAGAGTTCATGGTCTACCAACACTTCTGCATTGGTAGGTTCATTTTGGTGGATGGCAGTTGGAGTCCATGGTGCAAACTCCCATTCTCATTTACTACCCAATTTTTCCAAGCGGGGTAAACAGATACAAGGAATCGAAGAAATTAAACCTGGAGTTGTCCACCCTTGACAGAGAGCACGGGAGATGAGAAAGAAGTTGGTCTACCCAGAGAAGCACACGTACATTGAAAGGTATGTGTCACAGGATGTGCATATTGTAAGGCCTTTGACCTTACCTATTCTGGGAGCAATGCTTGAGGATCTACCTATGCATAAGGCCAAAATTTGAAAAGGGCATGTATACGTGGAGAATGAGATATCCATCCCGGATGACCCTATTGGCAGAAAGAAGCCCACCAAAGCGTAAGGAGAGAGAAGAGAAAGAGGAACAAAGGGTGGTGGAGAAGCAGAATGTAGATACCACGGGGCCAAGTACCTATGTCTGAAGAAGAGGAGAATGGTGGTTAGGAGAAGACCCCGAGAACCTGCAAGCCACCATCCCCTGAAGAACCCTCAGATGAAGAGAAGACCACATCCCCGACTCTGAGTTTTAGAAAGGAAGAAGAACAAGGGGATGGAGGAACAAGAGTCTGAAGATACAGATGACCCAAATGCCTATATAGGTGAAAAGGATGATGATGAAGAGGAAGAGTTGGAGGTGGATCAGGAACCGATTGATGTCCATGATTCGGGGAAGAAGAGCGAAAGATACAAATGATGCTTTCATCTTTGTAAGGAGGAAGGGCACCCAAGGGGAGGAAGGCACGCGGAGTGAGAAAGGAGTGAAGGGGCAAGTACTAAGGGGCCAGATATGCCCAAGCTCACTCAGGAGGAGGTGAATGAGAAAGTGACAAGGGAGGTAGAGAAGATAATTAATACCTTGGTCGAAGAGGAGTTGGAGCACGCGTGGAGCTCATGCTCGGTGAATTCAAGGAAGAGCAAAGGGAGAAGAGTGTGGGTAGCACAAAAGGCCCAACTCTTTTAGTAACTATTCCCAAGGGCGTGCGCATGGGAAGTAAACACGTGGAAGGGGGAAGAATAATGATGGGATATATTGATGACCCCAACAAAGTTTTGCATGCATGTTTCTAAAGTACCATGCCCACCAAGGAGCTCACCACCATGGAGTCCTTTGATCCTGAGGGTGGATACCCATGCACAAGGAAGATGCTATCATGGGCATTCGACTCCCACCTCGATGAGCCTAAGTTCGAGGTTAACCAAGGAGTGGTACTAGCATTGTTCGAGGAAGGAAAGGGGATAACCCCATTGTAAACATGCAACAACTATCGGATGAGCAAGTGTGTAACGCACTCAACAAAGTCTCCATGGAAATTGAGGCTAGGCTCTTCTAGAAATGATAGGGTTAAAGTCTTGGAGGACCTGTTGGAAAGAGGAAGGAAGAAGTAGTTAAGCTAACGAAGGACCTCAGCCTTGAAAATAATCAGCGCTCAACTACAGAGGGAGCTTCAGGAGGAAAAGGCCAGGGTACATGAAGTTTCCAAGAAGGTGGAGCTCATCTCCCAAGCTATTATCATGAAGCACCCAGACCTTAACCCTCCCACACAAAAGTATGGATCCTCCCTGGAGTGTCTAGAGGACTTGACTCGGATCCTCACCATGGAAAGGTAGCCTTTGGCCTTGGAGTCGGCAGAGGAGGTAGCTAGCTGCTGCTTGGAGAAGGAAGACAAGTTGAAGGTCATCATGCTCATGGCTGAATACAACAAGGTGCTCACTGATGTAAAAATAGCTACACAAACCATGGGGTCACCTATGACCATTGCGTGATCAAGACAAGGTGACAAGCATGTTGCTTGCCAGTGATGAGGCCAGTGAAGGACTTCAGGGAAAATAATAAGGGCAATAGAGCCGAGTGAGAAAATATCATAGCCAAGTGGAAAAGAAGTCTGAAGCTATTGAGAACCGGTGAGTCTCAATCAAAACCCAGCTAAAAGAGCTCTATAAGGTCATTACGAGGAAGATGGATGCCTTGGAGGATCACGCCAAGGAATTGGAGACTATGGTGGAGACCATTAACACAAAAGGGGAAGGGTTAACCTTTGATGAGGTGAGCACCTTGGTTGGTGACATCTACACTAGAGCACAGGATGAAGTCAACACTTGGAATATGTTGGAGGCCGACCTACGGAAAATTTTCCCCTTCTTCTTCTTTAGGTAGTTTTCCCTCTATTCTTTCTCTCCCCCATTCTTTATTCTTTCCCTCCATTCTTTTCAAGGCAAGGCCTTGCATTTTTGTGTACTGCATTCTTTGAAAAGGTTCTGAGGGTGGAGAATAGGTGAAGTGTGGGGTAATGTTGGGACCCTAATGTAGCTTCCAAATCTTAAAGGCGCGTAGGCGCACATGGATGGAGGAAGCACACAAGTGAAGGCACATGCAAGGTAGAATTCAAAAAGGGGTTCTTGGAGAACCAAGGATGCGCGCCACGTGAAGCACAATTCGGGACTTAGCCATTTTGGCCTTTTGGGTAGGACACATGAAGAACATGTTCCATTTGGATAAGGTTCTAGCCTGGCAACAGGGTGTCTGGAAGGAATATACCTTGTGATAGGAAGATCCAAAAAGCTAATCATGACATGGAGAGGCATGCACCTAGGGTGACCCACACCTTGACACTTGGGGCTAGATCTGAGGTTGCAGAGGAGTTTGTTAGAGCTCAGATGCCTATTTATACACGCCCTTGGCAAAGAATAGAGACACAAGTGAGGTAGTGGAGCTCTGCAATAGAATTACTGCGAGAACTATGGGATAAAATGGGTAGATGATTGTAGGAAGAATGTAATGAGGGAATGGGAATGAAAATTTTATTTGTGAGCATACATGTATGGATCCAGATATGGCGCATGACTATGGTCTTGCCTCTCTATGATGCTTTGTAGTAAGACTATGAATGAATATGATAAGGTTACCACTATGTTTATATTAAGATCTCCTTCCTATATTATCTGCATGTTTCTACTCTGCTTTTGATCTTGTATAATCATGAACCTGAATGAAGGAAATATTTAAGGAAAATCAGCGCAAGCTCAAAAATGGCACCAACATCAGCTCCTGCTCAAGGATGGGCACTCCCGTAAGTGCCTCAATAAAAAAAAGAAGTAGACCAAGTGCCAAAAACAACCATTGGACAATGGAGTCAAAAATACAGGGCAAAAAAACTAGATCGAATCGACAAAAAATTGTTTCCAAGAACATGAAAAACCACAAACCAACAAAACATTGCAAAAAAAGACTATATACTATAAAGTGGTGCATAACTCAAATTTGGGGATTAATCCAGAAATGATTCAGATGCCTATCATTAATAGGTAGTTCAATCAATTCCCCATCTAAGTCCTTGAGAAAAAGGTATTTTCACCAATTACGATATCAATGGAGTAAGGGCCCATCCACAATGCATCAAATTTACCATGTTTTCTCTTATCTTCATTCCCGCTATCCCACAACAAAACCAAATCTCCTACATTAAAATCCCTAGGAGTGACCTTCTTGTCAAACAACATGTTCAACTTCTCTCTAAATCGACATGCCTTTGGTGGGATGCTCTTCTTTCTTCATCCACTCAACAATCCCGAGATTAATACTTGCTTCATAGGGATTGACCTCTTGATCTTCAAGTTGTTGAAAAACTGAAATGAAGATAATTGCAAATGTAAGGGTAGTAGAGCTTGATTTCCATACACAAACTCAAATGGGATCTTACCGGTAGCTCTTTTGGTAGTGATTCTATCAGCCCAAACTACAAATTTTAGTTATTCACCCCATTTTCTCTTGTTTAACTCAAAGTTTCTCCTAATGATCTTCAACAAGTTCTTATTACTGGAATTAGCTTGTCCATTCCCTTGAAGGTTATAGTTTGAAGCATAAGTAAGATTGGTTCCATACTCCTTGCACATTACCATCAAGGGCTTATCTCTGAAACACATGGCATTATCAACAACAATCTTTACTAGCACACCAAATCTAGATATGATTTGATTCAACAAGAAGTCCATAACAAATTGGTGTGTTGCTTTCTTGGTGGGGATTGCTTCTACCCACTTGGTGAAGTAATATTTGGCTACAAGAATCCACTTATGGCCAAAACTGGAAGGTTCAAATGTCACCAATGAATTCCATCCCCCATTATTTGAAAGGATCCTCATTTGATACAGAGTTGTAAAGGAAGGGAGCTCGAAGCTTTGAGTCTTCCAAAGAAGTGCTAACAACTTTCACATTTTCTAACCAATAGGGTTGTATATTTGAAGAGATTAGGACACCAATAACCAACTCTCAAAAATTTGTGTGCTATAACCCTTCCAGAAAAGTGTCCTCCACAAAATCCCCCATGGAAATAAACAACTATTTTGGGAGCTTCATCTTCAGTTATACATTTCAAGAGGACACCTTCAGGGTTCTTCCAAGCTAGCCCAAAGTTAGTAATGATGTATTTTTGAGAAGTTAGCTTGAGGGCTCTTTTATGATTTTTATTCAAATGATCAGGGCAACATAGGTGTCTGAGGTAAAATATTACATCCTTGTACCACTCAGAACTTACCAACTTCTCAAGAACATCTACCCTTTCTTCCTCTACTTCATTCACTTCCATAGTCTACAAGTTTCTCTCAGCCACGAGCTTAGCAAGACCCAAACCTCTCACCAACTTTGTGGTTTGGATATCCATGTCATATTCCTGTAGTTTTTCACCCATCTACATATTTTGCTTGAGATCTCCATCTCTAATAAGATGTCTTTTACCATGGTGTAGGGAACATAAGCAACAACTTCTAAACTTAAGATATAAGGCCTAAAAACCTTTGTTGTTTTCACCAAGGAAAATTATTTTTTCCATGATTATGTATTTTAACTCAACATCTTGTAAAGCCTTGTTAAATAAGGCAATAGGACTCTCGGCCCCATCTTCATCCTTCTACAACAAAACAGATGCAAAGGTATTTTAAAAAGCAAAGGAGAAGATTTGGAAAGGCTTCTTGTAATTTGGAGCTGCCAAGATAGGTGCATGTTTCAATGCTTATTTGATTCCTTTAGAAGCTTGAATAGCAGTCTCCTCCCATTTGATAACTTGGTATTTCTTTAACATGCATGTAATAGGATGAGTCAATTCAAAAAAATTAGACACAAACCTTCTAATGAAATTGATCCCCAAAGAAGGATTGGATTCCCTTCTTTGTTCTTGGAATTGGAACCTTTCTAATTACTTCTACCCTCTCAGGGTTAATCATGACACTAGCCTTTGAAAAAATATGACCAAGCAAACTTGGCCTTTTGCACCCCAAAATGACACTTCTTTGGATTGAGAGAAATGCCATATTCTCTACATCTGATCAACATTCTTTCTAAGTGCTACAAGTGATCTTTTCTGCTCCTTGAAAACACAATCACATCATCCTGATAAACTACAATGAAGTCATTTATGTAACTAGAAAAAGCAACATCCATTGCTCTTTGGAAAGTAGCTCCAACATTCATAAGACCAAAAGGCATTCTTACATAGACATATGTTCCCCAAGGAGTGGTAAAGGTAGTTTTAAATATTTCTGACTCCTTGAAAACAACTTGGTTGTAGCCAGAGAAACCATCCGGGGTGGACAACAATTCAGATCTAGTCACCATCTATAACATATTTTCCATGTTTGGAAAAGGATAATTATCCTTTAATGAAGCTCTATTTAGATTTTTGAAGTCTACACAAAGTCTGATATCTCCATTTTTCTTTCTGACTGGCACAAGGTTTGCAACCCAAGATGAATACCTTGTGGGTTGAATGATCCCTCCCTCCTTGGTTTATTGATTCATCATGCATCTTCATTGAGAGGAGTGGATTAATTGAACTTTACTTTTTCGAAGGGATTGGAATTTTCTTCAAGAGGAATCTCATGCTGAAATAAGTCCTCCTGTATACTTTCAGCTGAATAAGACCAAGCCGGACAGTCTTGATATTTCTTCAATAGTTGAACATAGGAATATTTTTCTTCTTTGTTTAGATTACTTCCCAACCAATTTTTTTTTGGTTTATCATTAGTTCCCAAGTTATGCTCTTCCACATCCCTTGAGGTAGACATGTTTCTATTGATGATGTAATCAACATTGTCAAAATTTGACTCAAGTGTAAAAAGACCTCTAGGATTGGTGTTAGTTTTCAATTGGATAATATCTTTTTCAAAAAAGTCTCTCTTCCTTCAGTCACACACACCATTAGTTCCCAATCAATATTTTGATCTACAAACTCACCTTGATTTTGTAAGAACCTTTACACTTGAGCATCATCATTAAACACTTGCCAATGCTTGATGTTGTCAGGGACAATTGGCCTAGTTAACACTTGATATTATACTCACAATAGGGTGAAATGGTGCGAGTTTATAATTCTTGACCCAAACACCGCCAACTTGTCGGTAGTAGCATTGAAACTCCTGTCATGATGCACAATGTTGAAGGAATCAAACATCTCAATTAGATCCCAAACGCATGTTTGTACTATTTTATCCATTGATTTTTATAGCATATAGTTTATTTATTTATTTGACAACTAGCTCAAATCTCATTTTGCAATGATTTCCTTGACACCATACTTCCATGAAATTCTCGGACCCAACAACAAGGCTTCATACTTAGCAATGTTATTAGTACATTCAAAATTAAGCTTGAAGGAAAAAACAAACTCTTTCAAGCTAGGAGAAATTAGAATTATACCAGGACCATTTCCAAATTTGGAGCAAGATCCATTAAATAGCAAGGTACAAGGGGAACCTACCTGTTCAAGCACTTTGATTGATCCATCTTGTGTTATTTTGCATCTATAAACCCAACAACGTTATCAAAGCATCTACATCAGTAAACAACACCTCATAGGAAGCATTGTTAGGATCTTCAATAAGGTGTAACATATTCTTTTCTCCATAGAGCTTGACAAGGCTGCCTTCAATGGGAATAGTGGAAAAAGACATGTCCATTTGAACAGTCCCACCAACACTTGCAACCCACTTTCTTGACAAAAGCATACCCCATTTGGCAGGGCAATCAACAATCACAACATCAAGTTTCAAATTCTTACCCAGATAGGCTGCAAGTTGTACCACCAAACCCTTCAAAACCAACTACCAGCACTTCTCTTGATTCCATGGTAGTACAATTTCCATAGGCTATTGTCACTTTGATATCCAACTCATTCATGACTTCTAGAGGCACGACATTACATGATGCACTAGAATCAAACATACAATTGTGGAGTAGTCTATCCTTTATGATAAAAGTATTAAAGGATGGATCAAAATTCAATTGGGAATCAACCAAGGATATCCCCAAGTATACCTCAAGTGTTTCTCCAAGATCCTCTAATGCTGGTGGTGTTTTAAGGTCTGCAATGATTTGAGGAGGAGTTTCAATAATGTTTACATTTCTGCTTGGGGTACTCTTCTCCTCTTTCAATCCCAAGTACTCAAATGCTCTCTTCTTGTGCTCAGAAATCCTAAGAAAATCAATGATTGGAACATTCACTTTGATTTGGCTCAATACTGGGCTATGTCATAGAGAACATTCTTTGGCAAGGTAGCATTGGAAGGGAAA
The DNA here is from genome assembly GCA_018340775.1 of Taxus wallichiana var. yunnanensis. Classification (NCBI taxonomy): domain Eukaryota; kingdom Viridiplantae; phylum Streptophyta; class Pinopsida; order Cupressales; family Taxaceae; genus Taxus; species Taxus wallichiana. The sequence continues at coordinate 736,002,555 of CM031239.1, forward strand.
CAAATATATTCATTAGATGACATGGGATTCTTGGCAGCTTGGGCATGAGGAGGAATGAATTTTTGCACAGGAAAATAGAGCTTTTGGTAGGTGTTTCTCTTCTAGGATCTTCTTTGGGAGCACTTGTAAGCAAGGGTGTTTTAGGTTTGGCTTGAGGCCCAACTCCCTCAAAACCTTTCTCTTAGTGTTATACTCTTTCTCTTGAGCATAACAACATTCATTAAAAATTGTCTATTTTCCTCCAAAGGGATACCACCGTCATAGTTCTTAATCATCAAAGCTCTTAAGTATTCAAAGTCATTGTTAGGAATCTCAAAGCTTGCACTACATCTACCTCAAGAGTATGAGAGGGAAGAAGGACTTATACCCATTTAGTGCAATCCCAAAAGGTTGCAGCTATCCTTTCATTTGTTACCTCATTTTATGTTGCTACTTCTTGTGAGCACGAAGAACAGCCCACCATGTAGATATCATCATCATCTAGTACCATCATCATTATTAGCTTCACAATCTTGCTGGTCCACTTCACATGGAGGATGGGGCAGAAAACACCTATCACACCAATCAATATCAACAACTTGCTCAACAAGAAATTACCTAATAGTTAGGGGATCAGGTAACACTCTTCCTTCACGTGCTTGAGGATGTCTATTTACAAACCCGTGGGTCATTTCCCGAGGATTAGGTAACACTCTTCCTTCACGTTCTTGAGGATGTATATTTGCAGACCCATGGGTCATTTCCCTCTATCATCTACCCTTTGATCACCTCTAGGATGATTGGAAAATATGTCATGGTTTTGTATTTTTTGTTGACCTTGTGTGCTCTACCCAATTCCCTTCTCTTCCCAGAGCTAGCTTGTATGAGATTTCTTTGACAGCCTATTGGTCATAAAAAGGATTGTGTTGAGAGAGAAAATTCGGGGGACAAGAAGTCCCTCCTCTTTGATGGGAGAGGTTCCCTTATTCAAAAGAAAAACCTATTTACATATATATAATGCATAGTTTCAATATGGAACTTGGATACCGAGGAAAGTGTTTTAAAATAAAATGGATCATCAATACAAAAGTACAGAGGAATGAAGTAGGGAAAATGACCAGAAAGGCATTCTCCAGAACTATAGATAACAAAATAATTCCTTATGCATGCTAGAGTAAGATAGTTTGGAATAGAACCATTTGTATTTGAATCAATACGATGCTATTGCAAAGACACAAAGTTCTAGAAATAACATCCACAAGAATACAAAGCTTCTTGACATAATGTAGACAAATAATTCAACAGTATTCAATGGATAGCAAAGAATAACAGGATCAGATGAACAAAGAAATAAAGTCCTTTTGTATTGATTGCTTTGCCACTCTTTTACACTTTCAAGAATAAACCAAGTTCTAGCCCCTTGAAAATGGCAGAGAGAGACCATTATATAATTTTACAAATTAGTTACACTTGGTAACTACTTCTTTAAACTAAAGTGTTTTAGTTAAAGGGATGCTTAATGCAAAACCCCAACTAATTTACAATAAGTCCAAATTTAGAAGAAGAAGAAAGAGAGAAGTCAGGAGGGGAAGACAAGAGATCATGATTGGGAGGGGCCCACTGATTTGAGGATCCATTTTCTAAACCTCTTTAAAGCCTCTGCTATGTCCCTGCCATGTGGAACCGATGTGTTGGTAGTGGCCAAGGTCCAAGACCCAAAACATTTCTCCATCTCCTTATCAAACTCAGTGTGTGTGTGGTACTCTTTGTTCACTTCCTCAAGCAGCGGCTAGAGTGAGTATATTTCCTTGATCTTCTCCTTGGTGATGGAGTCCTCTTTGAACAAATTTCCTTTGACAAAAGCTCTGAATTGAGCTTTGATTTCCTGTAGGGAGAAAGGTACACCTGAGGTCTCATCATGGAGGTGGCAGTGAATATACTTAAAATTAGATATCACCAAAGTTTTGAAAGCTTCTCCCTTCTGCCAGCTATTCCTTCATCCTCCCAAAGCCTCCTCTAGCACTTTGATTTTCCATTCTACGCTAAATACCCATAACTATGACAAATTATCCTTTACATCATCAAAGACCTTACTTGCAAAGAAAATATTTTAATCAGCCTTTTCCTCATCGAGTGAAGGTCTACTATGTAGCTTCTCAAAAGTTTGAGCTCTTTATCCATGCTCCCAATTGTGGAGGAGAGCTTGTTGCGCAGATTGTTCACCTTCTCATTGAGCTTGAAGGCTTCACCAATGAAATTAAACCCTGCAACAAACATGTCATCCACCATGTCCTCCATGTACCCTCATAGATGGAGTACTGTGTATATCCTTAATGCTCTGGAATTCATCCTAGCTAAGAATCACGAGGTGGTGGGAGTGCGATCAATGGGGTAGGGTCAAGAACCTTATCTCTAGATAGCAGGTGACTTGATGAAACTAGAAAGTACTTGAGCCTACTCCTCTAGCTGCTCTATAGTCTGCTGCCCCTTCTCTACCCTTCCAATGACCCTCAGTGACTATTTCTTGAAGGTTGTGTATCTCACCTTCAGGGGTAGATTCTCCCATGGAAATCCTTGAGAGTTCCAAATCAGAGGCCTGTAAATCCTACTCTGGCTTGTCAACCTTGGGTTTGGCTATCTCAAGAAATTGCTGACCTTGGGCATCTATTACTATCCTTGAGGTTGTTCTAGCTTTCTTGGTAGGAGCAGAAGGAGTAGTACCCAACAAGGCCGCCACAACATCAAAATTTGGCCCCAAGATCCAAGAAGAATACTTCCTCTTCCTACTATCAACAAACAACTATACCCATGTAAAAGTGGAAGAAGAGGAAGAGGGAGTAGCAAGAAGTGAACCAAGAGTGAGAGAAATCATGGCACAGAGAGTGTTTACTACTGTGGCCTCAAATAAGGATGTGAGTGGAGTAGACGAGGTATCTAGGACAGAAGAATCCACATTGCTTGGAGGCTCGCTGCTATGAATCTCCTACTCCTTATTCATTGTGGTTTTAGAAGCGTCGTGGGGATTTGGCATTTCATTATCTTCACTCTCACTAAGAACAATGATTTTCTCACGGCCCAAAAGGTAGCTAACTGAATGCTTTGGTAGAGGGTCTTCTTCAACATGCTCCTTTTTGACCTCCTTGACTTCTTTTGATAGAACGAGGGAGCAAGAAGGAGTGGAGAATGTAGGACCTTTACTTGATGAGGCGGGAGGAGTATGTACAGTACCTCCTCGAACTAGGTGTTTGTTCCTCCTTCCTTGGGGTCGAGGTGTCTTTGGAAGAGGATTCTCTTGCATTCTTTCTCATTTCACGAGCCTTTCTATCAATTGAGACTTTAGTCCTAACTAGGGACAGGCGAGGATTTAAGACAAATCATCTTTCTCTCTCTTAAACCAGTCTAAATCCTCTAAAGAGTGTGCTTGATTAAAGTTTCATACTCATATGACAATAGGTCTATGTTGTCATCCTAAAGTCCTTCAAGAATTTGATACAAGTTAATATCTTGAAGTAAATACAAAGGAAACCTACCATAATGCCTCCTTTTGGCCTTAAAATCATCTATGCAAATGTCCCAATAATCTTCGAAAGTGTCTATCCTATGATGATAGTTGATTCGATGTTCAACTCAATGAATTTATTCAAGTTGAAGCAGGTTCTGACCTGAAGAAATGGATAGTGATGGGAGCAAGGGTCCCTCAATGTTTTGAGAATCCAGAGTGGTTTTGCATGTATAGTTTCCTAAATATATGGGAAAGTGCAACCCAGTGATCTTCTTATCCCTACAGGTTCGTGGTAATTTGTCCAATTTCCTGCATACTTCAATTAGGGCCATATTATCATTACAAAACATGGGGAGCTTAAGAGAGTTCTCTCATAACATGCTAATTTGATGTAAGAGAGCCTTCTCGAGGCCAGAATGAAGTAGGCTCCATACTTTGTAATCAGGATCATGGCTTTGCGTCGAAAATATACTTGTGGTGTCACTTTCTAGAAGCCTTACAATGTACATGGTGAAGGCATCATTTACCCTCCTAAAATTATGGTTGCTAGTGTCTAGGGTGAATTGAGGGTAGTAAGCATATATAGGATCACCCTTTTGAGCATCAATGTATGTAAAGCCAAACCACTGCTGGATGCTGCTAGGGTATACATCAGGTAGGAAGTCATGTAGAACTTTTTTGTTTGTTGTACATGGGACAACTACTCTGTCAAATTCATATAGATGATCTCTACCCAGTTGATGTTCTGGGTACCTTCACACACTATATATTGATAGCGAGGCACATCCAAAAGTGGAATTTGTTAGTAGAAGGCAAGCCCATAACTCGAGCTAATATGATTATAAAGTCTGATAGCTCCTCATTGAAATAAGACCTAAATAGGGCTTTGGATAGTCGAGATGCCCCCTTTTTATGGTTCTTCAACCAATAATTTGCAATTATTGCTTTATATTTCTTGTTGTCCTAATAAAAAAGAGCTTGTGCTTGATTTTGGGAGATTACCATGGAATTATCCATCTCTGGGATTCTTAGGGTAGTGGTAATGGTGGCAACATCAAGCTTGGCAATGAGCTCCCCATGTACATTTGTTAATTCACACGAACCGGGGTTGAAGTGAGCCTCATGAGCAGTACCATGTCTGCACATTGTACTGAGATAGGAAAACTAGTAGCAAATGCCAAGCCGCTATTGTTAATCATTTGTGCCATTGGAGAGGGGTTTAGGTCTGTCAACCTGGTCCAAAAATCAGCAAAGTCCAGGTGACAAACTTCACTGTCCCCGATATTGGGAATGATAGACTCGAGTGGAGAAACCTACTCCTGACCTTGGAATTTAATCTTCATGTTAACAGTATTTGGAAAAGCAAATGTACAACTTGAATCTATGATGAAATTACAGGGGGAAAATGAGGATGTGAGAAAATGGTTTCAATCGCAAGGGTATGAGCAGATGTTAATGAGTAGTGTGTAAAAATGCGTAGAGGGCAATCTATTAAATAGCCATTTAGGAGAGAGAGGATATAAATGTGCATTAAATTCATACCCACCAACTCAAAAAGCAAGCATCGGAAAGAGCGAGAAAAATTAGCCCAGATGGCCTTTGGTACATTTGGGACACGTAGGACGTTAAAGTGTGATTCGGCGATGACGGGGGACAGACTACTACGAATGTTTTAGGGACATCGGGGAAAAAGTACATGGATGACATGATGCAGCTATAGTGGGTGAATGGGAACAGCAGAGCCTAGGGGAACTTGGGACAGTTGGAACAAAAAGTTTCGACGGGCCCGCAAGTTCACAGATTTCGAGAAAGCGGCTGATCGGTAAACAAAGAGTCTAGTGAACTTGGGACACATGGGAAAAAAATGTCCGATACACCCAAAATCACACATGAATAAAAAATATTCAGAATTTTCCAAACTTTTTGATTTCTCCCTTTACTAGAACATTAGAAATAGGTGCCAAATCAAAATTTAAACTTTTTAAACTTTCAAAGGAGGGGAAATTTTGAGAGGAAAACAACTGGATCCTTCTAGGGATGACTTGGCTAAATTCAAAGAAAGAGACAAGGCAAGAACTCTTAGAAAACTTAGGGGAAATAGACCAGTGCCTTATCCATTGGGCCACAGAGTCAAAAGTAACAAATACAGAAAAAAACACCCCAAACAAAGAAGGAAAAACACAAAAAAAGTAAGGAAAGGAAACACACACAAGTAAGAAAGGAGATGCCTATACAAAATATACGAGAGGAATTCCTATTCACCTAGGACTTAAACAATTTCAGGTACTTGTTATCCAAATTTCCCCCCAGGGTAAATTTCGGAACATGCATCGAGTTTTGCAGCCCAAGCATGTAGATTGATCCAGAAAAACATAAAAATGACTAAGTCCTAGTCCTAGGGGCGATCGGGACATTTGGGACATCTAGGCGTGGATCGGCCGAAAAGCCTCCGTGGCAGCCCGTGAAGCAAAGGGACATCTGGGACAGAGAAGTACATGGCAGCGCAAGAAGCCATCCGGCCAGAAAGAGGAAGAAAAATGACTAATGCTGAAAGCTAAACTGCTTGGGACATCCGGACAAAATGACGCGAATCGGCCGGTCGGGTGAACCAGAGGAATTTGTCCCAGAAACACAGGACATTTGGAACAAATGTACGTGAAGTACATGAACCGGCCGGATCGACCAAATGAGAACAAATTCAAGTAGCAAATGGGACATCTCGGGCCGCGAGGACGTGAACTGCCGGCCGGGTCAACCGGAGGAATTTGTCCCGAGCGAATCGGGACATCCGGACAAAAAGACGCGAAAGGCACGAAAGAGCCGGTAGGCTGCATGACAATCAAATCATGACACATGTCACAAGGGAAAAGGTCAAAAAGTCAAAGGGCGAGTTTTGAAGGGTCAGCCCGAACCAATGGGATAGTGCGACGTGTCCCAGCTAGGGCCCACAAGGAAATTTCAAAAGAAAGCCCACCGAAAGGTAGAGGAGAGAGAATCACGTGACCAATCAATGCGTGCCATGTGTCATCCAGTGGCGAGAGCGCGAAAAGATTTCAAAACACGTTTTCACTGTTTTGTGCCCTAAATCTTCAAACCTCCATAACTTTCGATCCAGAGCTCGGTTTGCACGTTCTTTATATCAACGGAAAGCTTATGAAATTCTCTGCATGATTCTGGAATCAATCTCAAATTTTGGTGTAGTCTGGAGAGAAAATTGAGAAATGGCTCTGACGCGTGGTAATGGCCAGAAGCGACGTTTCAACAACCAGTTTTAATGCACATGGGTCGCATTCTTCTTCAGCATGGCCAGAAGTGATGTCTCAACCACCGATTTTAATGAAGAATGTTTTTTGGTCAATGGTTGGGCTGCTTACACGTTTTCCTATGTTTTCTATCTCCTGGGCTCGACCCATGCATTGTATAAAGCCAGATTTGGCTCATTTTAAGAGAGACAACAAGTTGTTCATCTTTTCTGCTCTGCCCTCCCTTCTTTTCTTCTCTAGGGTTGAAAATGGAGTTCGAACCTCCTCCCTTGCTCTGTAATGGTATTTTTTCCTTTTACTATTGAAATGATGTTCTGTGTAAACTTCTGGAGCAACAAAACGTGTTTTGTGATGCATCTATCCATCCTTGCTCGTTTTTGCTTGTTTCTCTTCTTGCCTCTCTTCATTGTAGGTATTTGTGCATGTTTGAATGTTCATTGCAGGTTTGGAGTTGTGTTCATGGAGTTTTGGGACATTTTCATGTGAAATCTATCCTTGGGCCTATGATGCATCTATCCATCCTTCCCATTGCTCACCTCTCTTTGTCCCATGGCAGTTTTGATAGATGTCCAACATTCTCCTTCTCTGGTGTATCACCATTTCTTACATGTAGGATTTTGTTCTTTTCCTTTCTCTCTCTCTCTCTCTCTCTCTCCTTGGCATTGTTAGATTAGGATTAGATTAGCTTGCTGTGCACCGGAATAGCTTATGGCAGGTAGTTTAGGAGTAGGAACCAGCCTTCTCTGGAGATTCCTCTCTCAGTTTCACAAGTCCCACGCTTGGAGAGAGGTTTCCATGTTGTGCAATCACACTGGATGCCTGAGTGATCAACCTAGAAGCCTGATCTGCATCTAGGGGTGCTGTGATTTTGCGCTAATAGTTTTGGCACGCCCAGTGGGACCTTAGAGGTCTTCCACTTCATCTTTTGCAGGTTGATGTGTTCCTGTGAAGATTTCAGCCTTTGGAGGCACTTGCAAACACATCTGGTGACTCCATCTGGTCAACAACCCATCTCTGAAGTTGCAGACCTTCCTTTCCATTCATTTTCATTCATTTTCATCCATTCTTCCTTCCATCTCTTCCATCATTCTTTCATTCTATGAAGTTGTGCAATCATGACTTCATTTCCATCATGGAATTCACATCAACAACAACAGTATATTCCACCTCCAACATGTTTTACAAATCCTCCAAATCAGCATTTTGAGCAGATTCAAGATCAGTATGCATACCCATATGAGCAGCTGTGCCAAAGTTAGTTTGGCTATGGAGCTTTCCAAGAGCAAGGGTGTGCATACAATGAAGACCATCAGATCCAAGATGCTGGTCTGTTGGAGAAGATCCAAAAGATGGAGGAAAAGATGGTGTGCGATCAGAAATGTTTCTCAAATGAGAGCTTTCGGAATTGGTTACAGGACTCCTTGTCCATGGGGAGGCCCTTTTCCAAGACACTTCAGCCCTCAAGAGAAGCTGGACTTCATGATAAAGATGCTGCCCCAACTTGCACAATGGACAGCAGAAATAGAGGCCTATACATTCGGTGTTGAACAACCTTGTCAATGGGTAAGTTCTACACCATCATCTGGTTTTTCTCTTCCCATTACTCAAGTAGCATCATCTCATTTGGACTTGCAAATTTTAAACTCTCCATCTGCTGTCCCAAATGTTGATCCCATGTCTCCACCTCTCAGTCTTCCACCACACCTCAATTCTTCTTTCCTTTTTCCTTCCAAACAGTCATCCTCTCCACAAGAGCTAAATGAAATACCTCCCACTCCAAAGAAACAAGAGGTTTCACCTCCTCCGCCACCACAAAAAAATGTCAAATCAGTTGAGTTACAACCCATCCCTCCTCTTGCATTCCCAAATCCATGTTGGGAGGATGACAATCAGAATGCCAGTCAAGGAAAACAACAGCAAAAAGAGAAGCCAAACAAAGATGAAGAAATTCAAAGTCTGAAGAGTTGGGCTCTTAGATTTGGGATGACAAAGATTCCCTTGATGGTTAAATCTATAGACGAGGCTAGGGTTGGAGAACAAAGTGGTGGTTAGGACTGATTTTGTTGCAGCGAAGAAGAAGATCTTGTAGTCACAACTTGTCCTCTGTGAGCAAGCGTGATTGAAGAGTTTGACTTGACAAACTTCATGCTGGAGGAAGAGTTCAATCAAAAGCAAGATTTTCTTCAAAATTGGAGGAAGGAAAAGCTGCTCCAAGTCCAAAAAGAGGAGCACATTCCAGTGTGGTGGAGAAAAGTGAAGACCCAAGAGCTCGCGAGCACAAAGCAGGCTACGGGAGAACCTTCGAGTTCTTCTTTCTACTTCACCTCTCTCAAGTTCCAGTCTTTGAAGAGGAGTTTGATTTCTCAAACTCAATATTGGAGAGTGAAGGAAACCATGGTGGTCAAATTCTGAGATCAAGAGGACACCATGGAGGAAATTGAACATGAGCAGCGGCGGAGGACAACAATGAGGCGGTTTACTCTGTCGATTTGGAGAACTGTTTTGATGGAGAAGAGCCGGTTGAGTTTCCACCTTTCTCTCTTTCATCATCCACACTCCAAACACTTGAGTTTGCTATCATGAAGGAGGGCATTCATTTACAACAGCCAACATCTTATAATAGCTCTTCGGAATCAAGATTGGAAGATTTTAATCTTTCACGTTCTTCATTGGAGGAAGAGAAAGGACAGAGGAATTTCACCATTTCTTCCACATCATCCATTCAAGAGGGTCTACAAGAGAACTCCATTCTTGGAGTTGAAAATCAGGAAATGGGCATACTCAAAGGATCAGACCTTGCCCAATCAGGTATTTGGCTTCATTGGAGCCAAAGGAGAAGTCACAACCAGTCATGCTTGCTTCTGAGCATGAGGGTGAGCTACAAAGTACCAAGGATCAGCTGTCATACCTCTTCAATCCAAATGCAGAGCAACTAAAAGAGGTATTGAATTTGCCTTCAGCTGATACCTTGATGATTTGGGTGGAAGACCAACTTCTTGTTGATTTTCCACTCATCCTAACAGCCATGATCAGCTCCAAATCAATTGCATGGCTGCCACTTTTGAGAAAGGGAAGCTATTTCTCACAACCAATTGCAGGGTTTGTTTAGCTTGCCTTTGCTCCCGATTCTGATGAGTAGGTAGGTTTGCTTTCAGTAGAAGAAGTGCTTGTGCACACTCTGCATGTTTCATTTTGGAGCATGTATGATTTTCAGTTCTGTACATAGTTTTTGTTGTGCTGGTTTTGCTCTTGCACAGTTCGTTTCAGTGGCATTTTGGTAAGAACAACTCCATGTCCGGTGGGTTTCAAGTGGCTCAGAGGGAAGTTTTCAAAGTTCAGATCAGTTTTCAGGCTTGCTTATGACTCCATGCCCAATGGATTGCTTCAGCAACCGGTAACTTCATCTAGCAGTAGATGCCCCCGCTGAGTCGCCAAATTGTTATCCAAATTTCACCCCCCCAGGGTAAATTTCGATAACATGCATCAGAGTTTTGCAGTTCCAAGCATGTAGATTGATCCAGAAAACATAAAAATGACTAAGTCCTAGTCCTAGGGCAGCAATCGGACATTTGGGACATCTAGGCGCGGATCGGGCCGAAAAGCCTTGGGCGCCCGTAAAGCAAAGGGACATTTGGGATGATACGCGGTCGGCACAAAAGCCGATTCGGCCAAAAGAGGAAGAAAATGACTAATCTAGGGCTGAGCTAAACTGTTTGGGACATCCGGGACAAAAAGACGCGAATCGGCGGGGTCGGGTGAATCAGAGGAATTTGTCCCGGAAACACAGGGACATCTAGGACAAATGTACGCTGAAAGTACGCGAACCGGCCGGATCGGCCGAAATGAGAACAAACAGTCCGGAAGTAAATGGGACATCTGGGCCGCGAGGACGCGAACCGGCCGAATCGGGTGAACCGGAGGAATTTGTCCCAGGCAGAACTGGGACATCCAGGACAAAAAGACACGAAAGGCGCGAAAGAGCCGGGCAGTTCACAGAGACCAATCAAATCATGACACGTGTCACAAGGGAAAAGGTCAAAAAGTCAAAGGGCGAGTTTTTAAGTCGGCTCACCGAACCAATGGGATAGTGCCACGTGTCCCAGCTAGGGCCCACAAGGAAATTTCAAAAGAAATCCCACCAAAAGGTAGAGGAGAGAGAATCAGGGGACCAATCAATGCGTGCCACGTGTCATCCAGTGGCAGAGCGAAAGATTTCAATACACGCGTTTTCACTGCTTTTGTGCCCTAAATCTTGAGACCTCCATAACTTTCGATCCGAGCTCCGGATTTGCACGTTCTTTATATCAACGGAAAGCTTATGAAATTCTCGCATGATTCTGGAATCAATCTCGAATTTTGGTGTAGTTGTAGAGAGAAAAATTGAGAAATGGCTCGACGCGTGGTAATGGCCGAAGTGACGCGTTTCAACAACCAGTTTTAATGCACATGGGTCGCATTCTTCTTCAGCATGGCCAGAAGTGATGTCTCAACCACCGATTTTAATGAAGAATGCATTTTGGTCAATGGTTGGGCTGCTTACATGTTTTCCTATGTTTTCTGTCTCCTGGGCTCGACCCATGCATTGTATAAAGCCATATTTGGCTCATTTTAAGAGAGACAACAAGTTGTTCATCTTTTCTGCTCTGCCCTCCCTTCTTTTCTTCTCTAGGGTTGAAAATGGAGTTCAAACCTCCTCCCTTGCTCTGTAATGGCATTTTTTCCTTTTACTATTGAAATGATGTTCTGTGCAAACTTCTGGAGCAACAAAACGTGTTTTGTGATGCATCTGTCCATCCTTGCTCGTTTTTGCTTGTTTCTCTTCTTTCCTCTCTTCATTGCAGGTATTTGTGCATGTTTGAATGTTCATTGCAGGTTTGGAGCTGTGTTCATGGAGTTTTGGGACATTTTCTATGTGAAATCTATCCTTGGGCTTGTGATGCATCTGTCCATCCTTCCCATTGCTCACCTCTCTTTGTCCCATGGCAGTTTTGATAGATGTCCAACATTCTCCTTCTCTGGTGTATCACCGTTTTAGTGTAGGATTTTGTTCTTTTCCTTTCTCTCTCTCTCTCTCTCTCTCTCTCTCTCTGTCTCTCTCCTTGGCATTGTTAGATTAGGATTAGATTAGCTTGCCTGCACTGGAATAGCTTGTGGCGTGTAGTTTAGGAGCAGAACCGCCTTCTTTGGAGATTCCTCTCTCGGTTTCACAAGTCCCACGCTGAGAGAGGTTTCCATGTTGTGCAATCACACCGGATGCCCGAGTGATCAACCTAGAAGCTCGATCTACATCCGGGGTGTTGTGATTTTGCACTAACAAGGTACTTCCCATTATAAGGAAGTGGGAGAAGAACCATCCATGTAATCAAGGTAGAAATAATTCTCACCAAAGAAAGTGCCCGATCTTGAAAGGTCTCGAGCCAATGAGAATCGAACTTGCCATGGTTGCCACTAGATTCATGTCTTCTATTCCATAGTAAAACAATATCTCCAACTTTGAAATCTCCTCGACCTAGCCTTCTTATCAAACAAGGCTTTCACCTTCTCACTAGTGAGTAGATATTCTATCAATGAACCTTCAATCTTTCCTCATTCAATTTGTAAAGATACATGATCCTCTTATCCAAAGAATCATTAAAGCTAGTGTCTTCAATGGCCTTCACTAAATGCAAAATGTGGTGGTCCCACTATTTCTAAATCAAGTTTCCACTCCATATACCACCTGAAAAGGGGACATCCCAATAGCTCTTTTAGGTGTAATCCTATCTACCCAAAGAGAATCATAGAGCTTCTTGTGCCAATTCCTCTGAGATTCGTTAACTAATTTCCTTATAATGGCCATTAGATTATTGTTTGTTGATTCAGTTTGCCCATTCCCTGAGGATAATAGTCGAGAGTGAGCCAAGGATATGCCATATCCATAACAAAAATCCATCATCTCGATTGAAGAAAAATTTGAAGCATTATCCATCACAATCTTGTTTGACACACCAAACCTTACCAAGATGTTTTCTTTGATAAAATTGCATACTACTTCAGAAGTAGTACTTTTTACTGGAATGGATTCTACCCACTTAGTAAAATAATCCATGGCTGTCAACACATGGGTATGTTTGGTGCATGAAGAGGGATTAAGTGTTCCAATGAAATCTAAACCCCATTGCTGAAAAGGTTCTTCAATCATGACCGGCTTAAGAGGCAAGGTAGCCAACTTGGGTCTATCTACAAAGGTTTGACAGGCTTCACATTTGTCAATCCACTTTGATGTATCCTTGAACAAGGTAGGACAATAATATCCTACATGAAGAATCTTATGAGCAGTGATAGTAGATGAATAATGACCTCCACATGCTTGATCATGTAAAGCTGAAAGAAGCTTCCTCTGTTGTTCTTTATCCATGCATTTTAGAAATCTTCCATCCATCCCACATTTGAACAAAGCATTCTCCCACAATACATATTGGGCTGATCTCAACTTAATAGCTCTTTTCTCCTTGGCAGTCAAATGGGAGGGACATTCCCACAGGTGAGAAAATGTGCAATATTAGCATACCATTCATCAATTGAGATGAGAAATAGAATAGTAGGAATATCAACTTCATCTTTAGGTAACTCATGTCTAGCTCCTCTGCGATGAGTTCACACAAGCCCTTTCCACTTGGACTATTTTAGTTGGTTTGATGTCAATATCATATTCTTGTACCTTGGCCACCTAGTTCCCTATCTTAGACCAAAACTCTTGTTGCAAGGAGAATAGACTTGATGGTTGTGTCGTGCACAAGTACTATGGAGTGAGAGTTAAGGATATAGAAACAAAATTGCTTGACAACTTTAACCACCGCAAAAGCATGTTTCTCCATCATTGTGTATTTCAACTCATGAGTTTTAAGAATATAGATCATAAATGTAATTGGGAGTTCATGGTCATTAGAATCTTTCGAGTCAAAACAACAAGGGTGTTATCTCATGGCATAACAATAGATAGTAAAATCTTTGCTAAAATTTGGACATGCTAGGATAGGAGTTGTAGCAATAACCTTTCTAATACCTTCAAAGGATTCTTTCCTTCTTAAGACCAGCCAAATGTTTTCTTTCCCTTCATCATTTGAGAGATGTTCAAAGTTAGTTCTATAAAATTAGGGATAAATATTCTCAAAAAGTTGATCTTATCGAAGAAAGAATGTACTCCCTTCTTGCTTTAGTTGGAAGAGGAATCTGCTGAATGGCTTGAACTTGTTTAGGATGAATTTTTATGCCATCTTTAGAGATGACATGCCCTAAAAATTTTCCTTCTGTGACACAAAAGACAGATTTTTTAGGATTCAAAGAGATCCCATGCTCTCTACACTTTAAGAGAACTATTTCCAGGTGCTGAAAATGATCTTCTCTAGTTTTAGAAAACATGGTTAAGTCATCCAGATATACAAAAATAAATTTCCATTTCAAACTTCCAAAGGCCAAATCCATAGCTCTTTGAAAGTGGCACCAACATCGATGAGCCCAAAAGGCATCCTCTTGTAGTAAAAATTACCCCAAGGGGTGTTGAAAGCCATCTTGTGTTGATCTCGTGGTATTGACTTCTACCTGATTATACCCTCAGAGAAGCCATCAAGCATGGATAACATTTTAGATCCCGTAACCACCGCAAGACTTGATCCATCATGGGTAAAGGATAGTTGTCCTCCAAAGAAGCTTGATTCAGATTTCAAGTCAACACGATACGAATCTCACCATTTTTCTTCTTGATTGCATATAATGTTGGCAATCCATGTTGAATGGTGGATGGGAAAATGATTTTGGATTTCAACAACTTTTGCATTTCTGAAAAATAGTGTCACCTATTTTAGGATTGTATTACAAGCCTTTGTTTCTACCCTTGAAAGGTTTAATCCAAAGTTTGAGAGGGATGAAATGTTGCATCTCTTTTGGTTGAAAATATTTTAGAACCTCATAGGAATAAGCAAGAACATCTTTATACTTCCTTACAAGATTAATTACTTTCTTCATTTATCAGTGTACAACATTTTCCAACGTTAACAAGAATAGGGTCAACAAAACTCCTAATATTAGTTTTTTCATACTCAATGATTGTTGTGATCTAGTAGAAGATTTAGACTTCACATACCGTCATGCTTATCAAAAATTCTTCTAAGCTCACCAGTCCCTTTTGGGATCTTGTTCACTTTGATTCTCGATACACCCATCTTGATCCATCTCTTCTTCCTCGACATCCTTTTTATGGGAAGACACACTTTCACGATGTAAATTGTCACTTCCTTCAAAGTACAATTCTTCAAAGTTATTCCTGAGCTCTAGGAAAGAAAGCAAATGCTGATCATCATTGAAAAATTTCCAGTTACTTGCATTATCAGGTACACTGGGCCTATGGATCATCTAAATGATAAACCTATCTTGAGAAAAGTCAGGATGAGGTATCAACAACGACCCTGAGACTACTAGTGAATCAGCCCTAGTGTTCTTTTCTCTAGGCACTTGCTTCAATGGAGAAGGTGTCAAGAAATTTGATAGAGTCCCAAACCTGATTCCTGTAATGCTTCAACCTTCTATTCTTTACCTGAAAAAGTTTTCGACTTGTTTAACAACAAGTTCTGCATCTCCACAAGCTAGAAGATTCTTTACACCTTTTTCTTTCACCACATTAAGGCCAAGAATGAGAGCTTCATACTCTACTGTATTATTGGTATTTTCAAATTGTAGTTTGAATGAGAAAGGATGAACCTCTCCTTTAGGAGACACCAATACTACGCCAGCTCTAGAACCAGCCAAGGAACAACTTCCATCAAATTCTAAAATCCAAACCTCATTAGGATCATGAAGTACTCCTTTAGGAAACTGAGTCTCCTCTGAAGACATAATCATATAGTTACCATGCCCCATATCTTCATAAAGTATTTGCGCTTTGGGATCATCTATTTTTTGTACAATATACTCAGATTTCTTCTCAGACAACATCTTCTTCATTTTCCCATTAACTGGTATGAGGGCATGTGACCAATCCATTTGAATTTCTCCTCCCATGTCTTTGTAGAAGTTCCTACTTAAAAACATACCATATGAAGGTGGAATGTCTCGCTATGAGGATAGTAGCCAAGACCTTTTTCTCGTAGTAAAGTAGCAAAAGCTACTTGTGCATCTTTAATCCTTCCTACTAGGGGTACTTTCTTACTCTCCATAGAATAACAAGACCCATAACTATGTGTGAGAATTAGGCCTAAGGCATGGGCTACTTTGGTAGGCATTACATTATCTGATGCCCCTGAATCTATGACACAATTGCTGAGTTTATGGCTTGCTATAAGGAGGGTCACATAGAATGGTTTGATCTTTTCATTAGGTGAGGTGACTGGAAGCTACCAGATTGGGTTAAGGTGTGGAGGATGGAGTAGGTAAAAGGCCTTTGGTGGAAATTTTGGATTGAGAATTAACAAAGTGAACCATTTTGGTAAAAGCTTTGGGATGGGTTTGATAATACTCAGCCTCTGAAATTTGAACCTTTTTCTTTTTAAGGTGATCAATGATATCAAAAGATCCAGAGGTGGACGGGCCATCATCACTTGGAACCTTAGGCTTATCATTTTTAGGGGTTGAAGAAGAAGAAGAAACTTTAGTAGAGGAATTAGGAAAAGTAGAATTGGCAGAACTCACCTTTTGTGTGGATGTAGTGGGGATAGGAGATCCTCTTTTTGCAATCACAGGGATAGTTGTGGGATGCTCTTTGGATCTTTTAGCAGGCTGCATCACTTTCTCCCTTTTATTTGTCTTCTCTCGAGTCATGACAGCATATGATTCACTATTCATGTCCGCTACTACTTCATCATAATCATCTTCTTCATCAATGCCTTCAGTAGTAAAGAAATTAACTCGAGATCCCTCAAGTTCTTCCATTTCTTCATCGGCTTCTTCAACAAGTTCTTCACAATCTTCACCAACCTCTTCATCTTCAGGTTCTTCCACTTCACAGGTTGCATTAACAGGAACCTTGATAGGTGGCCCTTCAAGTGCTAGCCTTATCTGAGAAGTAGGTAAG
This sequence comes from Taxus wallichiana var. yunnanensis, assembly GCA_018340775.1. NCBI lineage: Eukaryota > Viridiplantae > Streptophyta > Pinopsida > Cupressales > Taxaceae > Taxus > Taxus wallichiana. The sequence continues at coordinate 736,019,344 of CM031239.1, forward strand.
CAATTTCTAGGTTGAAAATTCCTCTTCATAACATCTGCATAGGGAGTATGCTGAGCCAGTTGTTTCTTGATGGCAATGAGATCATTGGCAAGCTTTTGCACCAATGGATCAGTATTAGGTCTAGGAGTGGAAGAGGAAGAAGAAGAAGATCTATACTTAGCAGGGTCTCTTTTTTAGCTTTCCAGACATAATCAAATCATCTTTGACACTAACAACAAGAGTTTGATCCTTGGTCAATGTAGCAAGATTGGCTCTCCTTAATGCATAACTAACTTCTGGCAATTAGGCATTCAGGAAGAAGCACTTTTGAATTTGATCTATAGGTTGAGTGTCTGGTGGGATTTTTTTAATCAACTTGTTAAATCTAGCCACAAATTCTCTCATGGGTTCTTGTGAATCTTTCTTTATTTGAGAAATCTGGGCCAACAAAGCATGTACATCCTCTGCGCAGGCTTGAAACAGTTCTCAAATCTTGTTCTCATTGTGTTCCATCCTATAATGGCTCTAAATGGAAGGTGATAGAACCAATCTACCGCATTATCTTGTAAAGTCTTCACAAAAGCCTCACCGAGACATTTTCATGCTCAACTCGAGAAATCTACATGCAACTATGAAGGCTGTAATGTGTTTGTTAGGATGCACGATTTTCCATCACCTCTAAACTTGGGGAAGTTCTTTCGAGTTACCTTTGGGTAACTCATGCAAAGGCGAGGAAGGGCAAGAGGCCCAACCCGATGGCCCTAGGGAAATGGTACTACCATTCTTGGAAAGAAGGTTTGAAAGGGAACCAAAACACCAAAGTGAGGATCGGGCAGCGCAGAGATTAGGGCTGAGTTGCTCTAAAGTAATAACGCCTATAGGGGTTCTATCTTCAACAGGAGGAGTGCTTGCTGAATGGGCTATTCTATTTCTTCCTGTTAAAGGGAAAGGAAAACCTTGTTGTTCCAAAAGATGAAATGAGAATCTTCAATACCAAGGGCCCTCCTCCCACGAGTAAAACTTGGAGTCACCAGATCAAAGGATGATCAAGAAATTATTAAAAGAACTGGAATGTGTTTTAATAAAAATGGATCCTCAAATGAGTCACCAAAAATTGTTGGTCATCAAAAAGGACTGTGTTGAGAGCAATAGTCGGGGGACAGAAGTTCCTCCTCTTTAATGGGAGAGGTTCCCTTATTCAAAAGAAAAACCTATTTACATATATACAATTCATAGTTTCAATATGGAACTTGGATACCAGAAAGTGTTTTAAAATAAAATGGATCATCAATACAAAAGTATAGAGGAATGAAGTAGGAAAATGAGCAGAAAGGCATTCTCCAGAACTATAGATAACAAAATAATTCCTTATTCATGCTAGAATAAGATAGTTTGGAATAGAACCATTTGTATTTGAATCAATATGATGTTATTGCAAAGACACAAAGTTCTAGAAATAACATCCACAAGAATACAAAGCTTCTTGACATAATGTAAGCAAATAATTCAACAAAAGATTCAATGATAGCAAAGAATAACAATCGATGAACAAAGAAAGAAAATCCTTTTGTATTGATTGCTTTGCTACTCTTTTACACTTTCAAGAATAAACCAAGTTCCAGCCCCCTCAAAATGATGGAGAGAGACCACTATATAATTTTACAAATTAGTTACACTTGTTAACTACTTCTTTAAACTAAAGTGTTTTAGTTAAAGGGATGCTTAACGCAAAACCCCAACTAATTTACAATAAGTCCAAATTTAGAAGAAGAAGAAAGAGAGAAGTCGGGAAGACAAGCGATCATGATTGGGATGGGCCCACTGATTTGAGGATCCATTGTCTAAACCTCTTCAAAGCCTTTCTATGTCCTTACCACATGGAACCGATGTGTTGGCAGTAGCCAGGGTCCAAGACCCCAAACATTTCTCCATCTCCTTGTCAAACTCAGTGTGTGTGTGGTACTCTTTGTTCGCTTCCTCAATGGTAGACTAGAGGGAGCAGATTTCCTTGATCTTCTCCTTGGTGATGGAGTCCTCTTTGAACAAATTTCCTTTGACAAAAGCTCTAAATTGAGCTTTGATTTCCTAGCAGGAGAAAGGTACACCTAAGGTCTCATCATGGAGGTGGCAGTGGATATCCTTAAAAGTAGATATCACTAGAGTTTTGAAAGCTTCTCCCTTCTACCAGCTATTCCTTAGTTCTCCCAAAGCCTCCTCTAGCACTTTGATTTTCCATTCTACGCTGAATACCCATGACTGTGACAAATTATCCTTTACATCATCAAAGACCTTACTTTGCCACCAAAATATTTTCATCAGTCTACCCCATCAGGCGAAGGTCTACTATGTAGCTGCTCCAAAGTTTGAGCTCTTTATCCATGCTCCCAATTGTGGAGGAGAGCTTCTATTGCAGATTTTTCACCTTCTCATTGAGCTTGAAGGCTTCACCAATGAAATTCAACCCTGCAACAAGCATGTCATCCACCATGGCCTCCATAGCCCTCCCATAGATGGAGTACCTGTGTATATCCTTGATGCTCTGACTTCATCCTGGCTGAGAATCACAGGTGGTGGGAGTGCAGTCAGTGGGGTAGGGTCAAGAACCTTATCTTTAGATAAAGAACGACTTGATGAAACTAGAAAGTACTTGAGCCTGCTCCTCCAGCTATTCTATAGTCTGCTGCCCCTTCTCTACCCTTCCAATGACCTTGGTGACTATTTCTTGAAGGTTGTGTATCTCACCTTCAGGGGTAGATTCTCCCATAGAAATCCTTGAGAGTTCCAAATCAGAGGCCTCTAAATCCTACTCCGCTTGTCAACCTTGGGTTTATTTATCTCGATCTAAAAACGTGTGTTGTATTTTTTTCACTTTTAAAAGTTTCCAAAGATCGTGATTTTCTTAACCAATTTTAAGTATTATAAACTCCAAAAATTGATTAAATTCTGATTATTATGCATCCATAGAAGTGTGGAAAACTTGTGTAGTAAATAAATAATCGAAAACTTGAAAACATTCAGATAACAAACAAGATTGTTTACTGGGTTTGGAAATGCCTATGTCCCTGTGTTCGATTGAACCGATCCATTAATAATATTGAAATGCAAGTAAAATAACTCTTACAAACAACCAATAATGAATCACAACCTGCAAATGATTTGATCAATGTCCCAAGAACTTTGAAAATAGCAGAAATTTTCCCAAGAATGATCTCGTGGCTCCTACAGTGTTTTCACAATGTGATCTCCCTACAACTGTGTTAGAAAAACACATACAAAAGGAGATTTAAAAACATTATATGAAAAAAAATCATATATCTGAGATCTTCTCTGAATTCTAAAGATTTTTCATGTTTACACCAAGTCACAATTTGGACCAGAAGTGCATTGAAATTCATGTTTTTCAACTAGCTGTCTTGTAGATCCTCATTAAAATATGCATTCAAAGCTTCCAAAAATAGGTTAAAACTAAAAAAAAATCAAATATTACATTTTTGGAATCAAATCAGAATTTCTTCATTTCAAATTTTTACTCCAAGTTCCCGATCTGAGTGCAAGGCCTTCAAAATGGCGTTTTGTAAAACTGTCCTTAAGATGCTTTACCTGCACTAATACCCTATATAAGTGGAATTTCCCCATTTTATAACTTGTTGTGATCCCTTGGTGGGTTGGCTGGTGGATTGGTTTTATACCCATGAGGTCAGGGGATCAAATCCCGCCTCCTATCATTTTGCCGTGGAGTTTGTTAAAGCGGTCAAAGTGGTTGGAGTTTTTTATTGTTTTTTGAGCCATTTTGCATTTTTAATGGGATTAAATCCCAAATAGGCCACTTAGCATTTGAAATGGGATTAACATCCCACATTGGACTGATTTGAAGTGGGGAAATCCAACATATGGTGGGATTGATATTTGTTTAAGGCTTTATAAATCCTTTTCCCGCATGTGAAGTGGTCAAAGACCACGTGGGCATAATCCCCCTCCAACACCGCTTCATCCTCCATCCTTCCACGTGGAAACATAGAAATAGCATGGTTAATTTGGTAGTTAGAGAAACTATGTGGTCTTTGATACTAATGTATAAACATTAATTTATAGTGGTTTGGCATATATGTGTGGCATTTGGAAAATGGACTTACCATGTAAATATAATTTCGACCCATGTAATGTGGTATGGAAATAATTAATTCAGATCAATATTATATATTCCACTTGTTGTCTCCTGATAGGAAAATCGATTGAATTCGACAGTGGTGGCAAGCCACATGGTGGCTTGTGGACCCACCATGTTGGCGATAATATCATAGTCCACACGGCGACCGGCTCCTCCGTAATAAAAGTTGAGCCTCTTGTGTTCCCGTGCACCATTTTTACGCTCGTCAAAGACCGGTGATCGAAAACCAACAAACAACTCCCTTTTGCCTTTTTACCACGTGTCACAATGTGATTGGTCCATTATTGACCAGTTGACTAGAGTTGACTTTCTCGTTGACCGAACTTTGACCGGACATAACTAGAGCTCCCGATGTCCGTTTGTCACATTCTTATAGTTGTTGGAAAGCTCTCGAGATGATATTTTGCACTGACACCATTTAGGGATGTTTAGGGAACTTTTCAAAAATGATCCCCTGATCACACCTCCCCACTGAGAAAGGCTTTTTGTCCACAAAAAGTCAGTGTATCAACCCACAAAAACATGCTATCTCTTCCTGCATTACACAAACACATACAAGAACCCAAAATAACATTATAGGTTAAATAAATGCAAATAGTTGATTAGCTAGTCACATAACCGATCAGATAATAACACCCAATTAAGCTAGTGTTCAATGAAATGCTGCAACCACAACTCTATGCACAATCATGAATGTCATACCCACTATAATGCCATCACAAATAATTGACTAGATAATAACACCCATTCTATTACGGAAAGCTAGTGTTCAACTGTCACTTTGTGATATGGCCGATTACCAAAAATTACAATTCCATAACACAGATCAGTATACAAGACATCTAAACTACCCACAATTAGGCTAGTGCCCACTGTCCATCTGAAACTGTAACAACTACAAGTATTCACTATCATAATAAAATAGACTATCAATGCCCAAAAATAACTATAGTCAACAACTGAATCCACATGAATATGCCAAAAACTGTATCGCCATCACAAATAATAACTCAGATAATAACACCCATCTATAACGGAAGCTAGTGTTCAACTGACACTTTGTGATTATGCTGATTACAAATGCAAGTTTCAAATTTAGACATGCTACTGATGCCTATCCCTGCATAGTGTTTTCAATAATGGAACTACCAACCAATATGAGAAAACAAAACATGAGTATGATGAACCTATCACTCAAATCTTCTCTTCAGTTGTTTCCATTCATTTTCAAAGCTTAAATATCAACTTAGGAACAAATCCTTATCAATCAACAGGAATCCCTAAAATATAGCTCTAAAAAACATTTTGCTTGCCTACTATCAACAATTTACTGTAGTGCAAATATAAAGTTGAGGAGTGTTTTTCCAAACCAATCACTTGGGTTTTTCTATTTTGGTTGTTTTACCTTCTCAGTACCAAAATGAGTTTTAGTTAGGTTTAGCACTGTTGGTTTTACAATATTGTTCTTTTTAACAACTTTCCAATTTTGTTGTTTAGAAACAAACCAACAAACCTTAACATCATGACCATTCCTATTACAATGGGAACAAAATTTAACTTCCCTGTTTTTAGGAGTCTTACCCATTTTACCATTCTCAGAACTCTATCTACGAGAATGATTCCCCTGCTTTAGGAGAGGTAACATTCTTGCCATTCTCACCGTTCCTTGGTGAGATTGGTCTTTAACACCTACCTTATCATTCACAAAAGGCATTAACTTCTTAATCAATTTTTTCCTCTTCCAACAATATGCAACATAATGATTAGTACCTTCACAAAATGTGCAAGGGAAAGCATATTTCTACCTACCAAAGCTATATTGTTCCAACTGAAAGAGTGTATTAGAAGTTTTAGGATTTGATTTTCCCTTAGTGCTATTTTTAGTGTAAGTGGAAGGAGGTGGAATTTGATTACCTCTTTTACTGTTTTCTTACACCTTTCATTGTTCCTCCTGATGGCGGAATCCTCAAATTCTACCGGTGTAGATCCTTGGTCATTGGAAGCTTATCTTCCTTCGAAATGCTTGCTTTGGAGCTTTCTCCAATTTCCATTTTCCCACTAGAATAACCCAAACCTGCAAAACCGAGGCTGATCCTCTACTCCGTATTGAGGTTAGCATCACCTTGTCCATTTTTACCAAGGCCCTTTCCGTTAAATCCCATCTTAACCATTAGCTTAGACCCAATTCCCTTAGTGTGTTTTTCAAACTGACCCAAAGGAATATCTGAAACTGAATGAGAGGAAGAATTAAAATGTAAACAACTTACAGTGCATTCTATCATAGTACCTGCATCTAATTTGGAAGGCATTTCCTTCTTGTGTTCACCTTGTTGCAGCTTTTCCAAGAGGGCATCCTTGGTCCGTATTTCTTCCTATAACTCTTTAACAAAGCCCATCAACTTCTTGCTCTCTTCAAGCATCTTGTTAACATACTCCTCTTTCTTGGTTATAGAGGATTGTGGCTCAGATTTTAACCACACTATTTCCTCTTCCAAGGAATAAAATTTATCTCTCAAGAAAGAGTTTTCTTCTTGGAGTTGGTGGTTTATGGCTTCAAGCTCATCCAATTTCTCCTATTTGGATGACTTTCCCATGATTTCTCATTCTTGCAAACACAACTTGTACTTCCAAAATTGCACACACTGCGAAAGAAGATTAACAAGCCCCAAAATGTCTGCACAATGAAAAGTGAAATCAATACAAAACTGAAGCCAAATTTTAAAACACAATTAGAAGCTAATCCAGCAATCTAACTACTCTAATACAAAACTTTCTTTGGAGATTAGTAAGTTTGCAGGTGTCGATTACTAAATTTCTAATACCAAACTTGATTTGAAAACGTGTGTTGTATTTTTTTCACTTTTAAAAGTTTCCAAAGATCGTGATTTTCTTAACCAATTTTAAGTATTATAAACTCCAAAAATTGATTAAATTCTGATTATTATGCATCCATAGAAGTGTGGAAAACTTGTGTAGCAAATAAATAATCAGAAAATTGAAAACATTCGGATAACAAACAAGATTGTTTACGGGTTTGGAGCTTCCAAAACCTTCAAAGCATTCAAAGATTCCAAAACCAGGTTAAAACTAAAAATATTTCAAATATTACATCGTTGGAATCTTCTTATAATTTCCTTCATTTCATATTTTTACTCCAGTTCCCCGATCCGAGTGCAAGGCCTTCAAAATGGCGTTTTCATAAAATTGGTCATTAAGTTTTGCTTTGCATTTACACTGAATCCCCCAGTATAAGTGGAAGCGCCCATTTTATAGGTTGTGATCCTCGCGGGTTGGATGGAGGATTGGTTTTAGACCCATGAGGTCGGGGATTAAATCCCGCTCCTATCATTTTGTTGTGGAGTTTGTTAAAGCGGTCAAAGTGGTTGGAGTTTTTTTATTGTTTTTTTAGCCATTTTGCCTTTTTAATGGGATTAAATCCCAAATAGTCCGCTTTAGCATTTGAAATGGGATTAACATCCCACATTGGATGGATTTGAGTGGGGAAATCCCACATATGGTGGGATTGATATTTGTTTAAGGATTTATAAAGACTTTTCCCGCATGTGAAGTGGTCAAAAGACCACGTGGGCATAACCGCCCCCTCCAACACCGCTTCATCCTCCATCCTTCCACGTGGAAACATAGCAATAGCATGGTTAATTTGGCAGTTAGGAGAACTATGTGGGCTTTGATACTAATGTATAAACATTAATATATAGCGGTTTGGCATATATGTGTGGCATTTGGAAAATGGACTTACCAAGTAAATATAATTTTGACCCATGTAATGTGGTATGGAAATAATTAACTCGGTCAATAGTATATATTCCACTTGTCATATCCTGATAGGCAAATTGATCTAATTCAATGAGTGGTGGCAAGCCATGTGGTGGCTTGTGGACCCACCATGTTGGTGATAATACCATAGTCCACACGGCGGCCGGGCTCCCCTCCGTAATAAAAGTTGAGCCTCTTGTGTTCCTGTGCACCATTTTTACGCTCATCGAAGACCGGTGATCGAAAACCAACAAACAACTCCCTTTTGCCTTTTCGCCACATGTCACAGTGCGATTGGTCCATTATTGACTAGTTGACTAGAGTTGACTTTCCCGATGACCGAACTTTGACCGGACATAACTAGAGCTCCCAATGTTCGTTTGTCACGTTCTTACAGTCGTTGGAAAGCTCTCAAGATGATCTTCTGCACTGAAACCATTTAGGGATGTTTAGGGAAATTTTAAAAATGATCCCCCTGATCACTATCTCAAGAAATTGTTGACCTTGGGCATCTATTACTATCCTTGAGGTTGTTCTAGATTTCTTAGTAGGAACATGCGAGAGGGTAGTACCCAACAAGGCTGCCAAAACATTAAAATTGGGCCCCGAGATCCGAGAGGAAGACTTCCTCTTCCTACTATTAACAAATGACTGTACCCATGCAAAAGTGGAAGAAGAGGAAGAGGGAGTTGTAAGTGAACCAAGAGTGAGAGAACTCATGGCATAGAGAGTGTTTGCTGTTGTGGCCTCCAATAAGGATGTGAGTGGAGTAGATGAGGCATCTTGGACAGAAGAATCCACATTTCTTGGAGGCTTGGTGCTATGAATCTCATGCTCCTTATCCATTGTGGTTTTAGAAGCATTTGCAGGATTTGGCATTTCATTATCTTCACTCACTGAGAACAATGATGTTCTCTAGCCCAAGGAAACTATGAATGCTTTGGCGGGAGGGTCTTCTTCAACTAGTTCCTTTTTGACTTCCTTCACATTCTTTTGATAGCTGAGTGGAGGAAGGAGTGAGGATGCATGACCTTTACTTGATGAGGCAGGAGGAGTCTATACAGATACCTCCGAACTAGGTGTTTGTTCCTCCTTCCTCGGGTCGAGGTGTCTTTGGAAGAGGATTCTCCTGCATTCATTTCTCGCTCACGAGCCTTCTATCAATCCAGCTTTTGTCTTGACGAGGACATGGGTGATGATTTCAGCCAAATCATCTTTCTCTCTCTTAAACCATTCTTGATCCTCTAAAGGAGTGTGCTTGATTATAATTTCATACTCATATGACAATAGGTCTGTGTTGTCATCCTAAAGTCCTTCAAGAATTTGATACAAGTTAAGCTCTTGAACCAACTACAGAGGAACCCGCCATAATGCCTCCTTCTGGCCTCAAAATCATCTATACAACAAATTTCAATAATCTTCAATGTGTCTACCTATGATGATAGTTGATTTTGATGTTCAACTCAATGAATTTCTTCAAGTCGAAGTAGGTTCTAGGCCTAAAGAAATGGACAGTGATGGGAGCAAGGGCCCTCTCAATGTTTTGAGCATCTAGAGTGGTTTTGCATGTATAGTTTCCCAAAGATATGGGAAAGTGCAACCTAGTGATCTTCTTATCCCTGCAGGTTCTATGTAATTTTTCCAATTTCCTGCATACTTCAATCAGGGCCATCTTATCATTACAAAACATGGGGAGCTTAAGAGGAGTGCTCTCATAACCTGCTAGCCTGATGTAAGAGAACCTTCTGAAATGAATGAAGTAGGCTCCATACTTTGCAATCAGGCTCATGGCTTCATCTGAAAACCTCCTTGCAGTGTCACTTTCTAGAAGCCTTACAACGTACATGGTGAAGGCATCATTTACCCTCCTAAAATTATGGTTGCTAGTGTCCAGGGTGAACTAAGGGTAGTAAGCATATATAGGATCACCCTTTTGAGCATCAATGTATGTAAAGCCAAACCACTGCCTAGATGTTGCCAGGGTATACATCAAGTAGGAAGTCATGTAGAACTTTTTATTTGTTGTACATGGGACAACTGCTCTGTCAAATTCATACAGATGATCTTTGCCCAGTTGATGTTCTGGCTACCTTCACACACTATATTGATAAGTGGGCACATCCAAAAGTGGAATTCGTTGATAGAAGGCAAGCCCATAACTTGAGCTAATAGGATTATAAATTATAATAGCTCTCATTAAAATAAGACCTAAATAAGGCTTTGGATAGTCGGGATGCCCCCTTTTATGGTTCTTTAGCCAAGACTTTGCAATTATGGCTTTGTATTTCTCCTTTGTAATAATAAAAAAGAGCTTGTGCTTGATTTTGGGAGATTACCACGAATTATCCATCTCTAGGATTTTTAGGGTAGTGGCAATGGCGAAACATCAAGCTTGGCATGAGATCCTAATGTAAATTTGTTAATTCACACAAACCGGGGTTGAAGTGAGCATCACGTGGTGAGTACGATTCTACACATTATACTTGAATAGGAAAACTAACAACAAATGCCAAGCCATATCATTAATCATTTGTGCCATTGGAGAGGGTTTATTGTCATTTTAGTCCAAAAATTGGCAAAGTCTAGTGAAAAACTTCACCCCCGATATTAGGAACGGAAGAATCAAGTGGAGAAACCTACTCCTGACCTTGGAATTTAATCTTCATGTTAACAGTATTTGGAAAAGCAAATGTACAACTTGAATCTGCGATGAAATTGTAGGGGGAAAATGAGGACGTGAGAATGGTTTCAATCACAAGGGTATGAGCAGATGTTAATGAGAAGTAGTGTGCAAAAATGCGTAGAGGGGCAGTCTATTAAATAGCTATTTAGGAGAGAGAGGGCTATAAATTCGCATTAAATTCATACCCACCAACTCAAAAAAGCAAGCATTAGAAAGAGTGGGAAAAATTAGCCCAGATGGCCTTTGGTACATTTGGGACACGTGGGACATGAAAGTGTAATTCGACCGATGCGGGTGATGTGGGGATAGACTACATGAATGTTTTAGGGACATCGGGGAAAAATTATGTAGATGACATGATGTGGCCATAGCGGGTGAATGGGGATAGATAGTTCGGGAAAACTTGGGACACCGATTCTGACAAAAGTTCTAACGGGCCCGTAAGTTAATGGATTTTGGAGAAAGCGGACGATCGGTGAATAGAGAGCCCTAGTGAACTTGGGACACATGGGACAAAAATGTCCGACAGACCTGCAAATCACACAAATGACTCAAAAAATGTAGAATTTACCAAACTTTTCGACTTCTCCCTTTACCAGAACATCAGAAAAAGGTGCCAAATCAAAATTTCAACTTTTTAAACTTTCAAAGGAGGGGAAATTTTGAGAGGAAAACACAATCCCTTATAAAGTTTTCACAATATCCTCCAAATCAACACCTTACTAGCTTAAGGTTTTTAGGGTTTATCAACTTTACACCATCTCTCTTGAGAGGTTTCCCAATTGCTTTGATATTGTTTTCAATTTGCAGTGCCATGGTGAAGGCCTACCTCAAATTAGTAGGGTTTTTGTCTCTTAAGTAGTAGGCTGCCTTCTTATCAAATGCATCTGCATATTTGATCAAGCATGACTCATCACATGGCCTCAAATTAATAGGCAGCCTTCTCAAAGTTTTGTTAAACCTTGTGTTGAAGTCATGAACTGATTCATTGGGGTTCTTCTTGATATTTTCAAACTCAAACAAGAGAAACCTAGGATCAGTCTTATCACCATATTGTAACCTAAATGCATTGTTCATTTCATTCCAAGAGTCAATAGAATTATCAAGCAGAGCCTTGTACCAATCCCTTGCATCCTCTTCTAGTGTATGAATGAAAAATTTAACATACACATCTTCATGCTCAATCTCAAAGTCCTCCATCATGTTAACAAAAAATTTTAGGTGCTGATCACCAGTTATTGCATTGTTACCTTGGAATTTTGGCAATCTATTTCTGACATCTTGAGGGACAACATTTGGATAACCATTCATTCCTCTAAAATTAATAGGACCAAATGTGTTAACAACAAATGGAGGTCTAGGTGGAGGCTGAGCCATATTATTCTGAGGTGGTGATCTTGGAGGAGAAAAAAATGATGAGGAGTGAGAGGTCTTTGGGGAATAGAAATGTAATCTTCAAAATGGATATCCCCTATAGGATCAACTTCTTGATAAACTCTAGCAGATTTGGAAAAAATAGGGGTAGAATGAGGAGCAATATTTTCAAAGACAAATGAAGGTCCCTCTCCAGATGGAGAATGCAAATTTTCAAGAGGACTATCTGATTCAAATTTACTGAAGAAGAACTGTAGTCCTCAATGACAGGTTGATTAATCTCAAGTTCAACAAAGGTAACCTCCTTCCTTGAGCTCTGCTCTCCAACCACCTTCCAAACTCTTCTCCCTTCTAACTCTGAGTTCCTTGAATCTGAAAACAACTTCTTAGCAGAGTCTCTAATGAAGAGAGATCTTCTTCCTTCCAGTTTTAGAGATTAGCAACACCAAAAACAAATGATAGAAAGCTAAGACACTGGTATTTATCAAGATCAAAACAACATGGAGTTGCCACTAAGGACTTTCACCCTAGTTGTGCAAATACACTAAAATACTCTATCAAATACCTATCAACACAAAAAAATCTTGCCAAACTTTATAGATCAAATCTTCCTTTTCTTGAATCTATCAACCACAAATGCAAATGAAGTGTAACTACTGCTAGAAACTAATAAAATTACAGATAGAGTTTGAAACCTTTGCATACACCTTGCAAATCTGAGTATAGAATGATGCTTTAACAATATATTTGTAGATAGAACTTGCAAGAGACATTACTAGGGTTTGATATGCATTCAAATATTTCAAATATGTATGCACATGGATCAGATTGAACTAAGAATGTCCCCGAAAATGGCACCACTAGTGTTGGTACCCAAATTTGTTCTCCTTTTCAATCTGAGAAGCATCAAAGATATGACATGAAGCTTGAAGATAGATGGATCATGGTGTGTGTCATTTTGTAGCTAGGGATATGATCTAACGACACTCATATTTGTGGAGAGATGGATAACACTCAAATAGGACTTGATCTTTTCCTAACTGTTTTAGGTTGTGCCTTTCAACCAAGGTAAGAGAACCTATTTTGTAACCCTCAAATGGTGAAGGAGATGAAGATATCCCTCAATTTATGTAAATAGTATGAAAAGGGCCTTGGGAAAATATGATCAACACTCCAAATCTAACTTTCACAAGTTGTCACTTCTAGATTATGGAGATACTTTCAATGCAAGACAAGGGTTACTGAAGACATTTTGAAATCTTGATCTATTCTACATACTTTAGCAACTGGATTTTGATCTTTTGTGGGTATATAGGGAAAAACAGGGGTAAAACATGGTAGGATTAGTTATTTTGAATGATTTTTGGGTGGGAGTTTAGACAAGACAAACCAAGATCCACTAGACTCTTTGAGGATTTCAGCAAAATATGGAGAAACTTAACAGTAGAAAGTATCAAAATGGTTAATCATCCCTTCAACCAGGATATGTGCATCAAATGGAGGCCCAAATCTACACTTTTCCACATAATCCTTGATCATCTATCAAAAAAATTGAGTTAGAATGAACCAATGAAGCATTTAGCAATCACTATTTAATCATGACCTAAGGTGCACCCAAAGGTTTACAAACAATCTCTAAAATCAAGGAAGGTAAAGTGATTTTAAATTTGTTTATCTCTTTATCAGATGAAAGCTCTTCTGAATGTGAGATTGCAAATGCCACTAAACTATCACAAGAGTGAGATCATGTATGATCAAGAGAGACCTTAAACACAAGACTGCAATAGGAAACAAGAAACACGAATTGAAAAGCATTCTGGAATGTAAGCATTTCACAGATTTTTCCAAAAGACAACACAAAATAACTCAAACTTGATCAGATTTATCAGTAGGGGAATGTTTTGAAAACAATCTCAGAGCTTGTTAATGGCTATACATGTGTAACCAACTTAACATGATTTGAAATATGATACAAAGAGAGTTACATGAGTTTCTCAAGTGGTCACTCAGAGAATGGGCTTCTTCCCAGATTTTCCCATGAAATTTTTAGTTTTCCAGGATTTTTAAACTCTTCCAACCCTTTGCATGACAAATTCATGCAATATATAGCATTCAATCTCCTTCGAGCCTTCTTTCCCAAGAAAATAATATGCCAAAGGATCAAATTTGTTACAAAAATTCCTCATGATTCGCAGACATGGGGACGTTTAACAGAACACGTCCAAAAAGTTACCAGTTGTCTCAAAAAGAGATGAATCATTGAAAATTCACATCATTATCCATTATGGAGGGACATTTTTCATGTTTAAAGGATACAAACCCCTTCCCTTCATTATTTCATCTATTTCCCTCAAAAATTTGACTCTGCAACTTTTGGATTTGATATTTTATGTTTTGGATGGGCTAGGGTAAAATTTCACTTCAAAAACATATCTAATCCTCAAATTGATCCTCAAAACCAATTGCATTGGTCCTTGCAGGCACAAATGACATGAATTTGTCAAAAAATTGATGGAAATTGATGTAAAAACCACATCTCCAAACTTCCTAGAGTGTTATAGGGAAAAAATGGCGGCAGAGCAAAAATGATGCACAACTACCGTAGATTCAACTTTCAACTCTTAATCTGAGCCCTCCACGTGGAGAAAAACCATTGGAGATGGGCTTTGGAGGCACCTTTTTCCACTTTGCATTTTAAAAAGAAATGACCACGTGGTGAGATTTGATTCGGCATGGGCATGGGTTTCACATTTTTACCCTTTTGACCTTTTTATTCTGAGCGGCCATGTGGCACCATTCCATTGGATGTGGACCTAGGAGCTTCATTTTACCTTTTAAACTTTTTGAGAAAAATTGAAAAATTTATATTTTTCCCCACACCTCCACCTCATGAAAAAGGCCCGACACGTGTCCCAAAGTGGGCCCCATTGGAATTGCAGACCGATTCTACACATTTCCACCTTTTTTGGAAAAAGGAAAATTTTCCAAATTATCCCCGCGGACCCGCACCTCCGATTTTGTCCCTGGCTCTGAAGCCACCACGTGTTCCATTCTGATTCATTATGGGCCCTAGGCATTTTATTTACACTTTAACTCTTTTTCCAAAATGCCTTAAGGCACAAAAAGACCCGTTGCTTCTCATCCAATCAAAAGAGGACACATCATCATTTTTGGGCAAAATTTAGAAATTTTCTCCACCACTTGAATTCAGGCAGATTAGCACTTAGGCAGGCAATGGGGGAAATTTGAAACTTTTAGCCAAAGTAGCTAAAAAAGAAAAAGTTCTCAAAACGACCCACCACTCCTCCTCCAATCAAAACATGCCATGTAAGCAACATTAGAACCAATTAGAGTAAAGTGGAGCCATGGGACCAAATTCACCCTTTTGCCAAAAAGTAAAAAGCGATAAGTTAAAACAATTTTCTGTCATCCCTTGGCCAATTAGAACAAGCCACATTACCGATGAATGTTGAAGAAGAAATTGATAGGAAAATGACACCTGTCTAACCGTCAAAACACAAAAAATGCCAGGGATGCCTTAGAATTCAATTTTTTTGCTAAGGACGACAAATTTCTTGAAATTGAACCAATTGAAACATGTTTTCAAAGCATTTTTATCATGGAATTGGATTTTCAATGGCATACAAGTGCAAATCGATCAATTTTAAACTTCCATGATTAGGTAAAAAGGAAAAATGACAGAGCCCATAGATTTTGGAAAAATTAGGGCACAAAATAGGGCACACATGCATATTTCTTTCAAATTGGGGAAAAACAACAAGTTTGTGAGCATTTCAAGGCATTTGACTAGAGGGAAAAGTTGCAGACCACCAATTTGAGAGAAAAACATTTTAGAGCACACAGAATGAAGGAATAATTTAGGGTAAAACAATGCAATCTCAAAAATGGCACCAACACTATGTAATATCTTTGCTTTGATAAACAATCATCATACAACTTGTTCATCTAACTATCACTAGTCTTTTCTCATTTGATAAAAAATGTTCCTATCTCTCATAAGAACTAACCTTGATTACCCCTTAATCGCACCGGTCATCCTTAATCAGCGTTAGTTACCCTATATTGAAAATCAACTAATATATTACCCAAATATAACCTATAAAACCTATTTTCTTCATTCCTGCTACTCTTTATGTCACATGTAGATTATAACATCACCTTATATACATTCATTCACATAGTGTTGACTCACAATCAAGCTAACACTCTTATATTTCATGAGTTATCAACCACTCTACCTAGTCCTTCACCACCCTTTGTCTTGTCACCCATGGATCCAACCCTACCTACCACCATTGTCATAGGTGATGAAGAATTTGCATGAATCCTTGATCAGAATCCTACAGCCTTACAGTTCTACCTTTCCCACTCTTCCACCCAGGACTCCTCGGAAAGTCGGTTGATAAATGGCATGCCCGTATTCATCTCTCCTTCCCTTATCCTTGCTTCTACATCAGCCCCTAATAATACGGTGTTAGCTTCACCTATTTCACCCCAAAGTGGTTTCACAGATAGAACCCATACCCACTATGATTCGCTACATCTATAGTATCGATTGCTTGCACTCATAGTATCTATTTTCCCCTCATCAACCACCCAAACCATAACCTCATATTCACCCATTGTCTCACAAATACCCATTGCAACACAACCACCCATGGTGTTGGTGACCCCTACTCCATTCCAGAATCTTTTCCTCTCCATCCCATGTAGACACTACCCCAATCTCTACTAGAGTCACTATGACCATCCCACTTACATACACGTACTATGATCAACAACCCCCTATCTTGTCTACCACCCATTCTAAATACATACCCTCTATGTTAGTCCCTTATTTTGAACCTCCCTTTTTGGCATCACCATACAATGGAATGCCGCCCACATCATAGGTTCAACACCAGCCCCCTTATGCCACATGAGGATCCCTTCCACCACAACCTACCAATGATCTCCTCAAATTGATGATGGAAATGATGTAAACACTAGAAGCATCAGTTTCCGGATCACACAATTCTCTCACCTTGATGAAATCATGATGAACCATTCATCTATCCATCCATTTTCCCATACCCTATTTTGAAATGCCAAAATTCAACTATTTCAATAGTAAAGAAGACCCATAACAACATTTGTGGTCTTTCAAACATGGGTGTTACCTAATTTCCCATGATGACACTTTACTCCTAAAACCTTCCGATATCTCTGACAGAACCTACATTAGATTGGTATAGTGGGATACCAAGACACTCCATCTACTCATTTAATCAAGTAGCCCAAGTCTTCTTAGATCACTTCTCCATCAACATTGTTAAGAAGGTTACCATGATTGATCTTTATTCCACACGATAGTACGATGATGAGTCTATCACTGACTTTTTCACTCGTTGGCACATCCTAATTAACTAGCTCACATTTCATTTACCTCAAACTGAACTCATAGAGTTGTTTACTTGGGCTTACGCTAGAAAAATCTCACCAACCCTACAGGTGCAGACCTTTTACACTTTTGACGAGGCATTCACCATGGCCCATAAATTGGAAATTCATGTTATCAAGAGAAGAAAATGAAACTTCATAACAAGAAATCGCGATTCAAATCAAATGATGCTTCATCTTCAAACCCCAAAACAACAATTCAAAACCCAAAGGATTACCAATACCGTAGTTCTCAAGTCTATCCCCCTCATCAATCAAACCCAGCCAAACCTCCCTCTAATCTCTCTCTCGTCCAAGCTTTACATTTCAGATGAGAACATCAAAAGTACCCTTCGATAGGAGAATCGTATTCTTCTATTTTGGAAAATCTTGTTAAGGATGGTGCCATTACCTTTCACCTATAAAACCACATACTAGTTTTGACCCTGAGTGACCCATGCCCATATGGTATAAGGAACATGAATTTTGTAACTATCATCATGTCAAAGGTCATAGCGACAATAATTGCATCACCTTCAAGAATATCATCCAAGAAATGTTATACAATGGAGATCTAGTCTTGGATAGCCCGAATTCACCCACTAACCAAAACCTACATATATTCAAGAATCCATTTCCTAATCATGCCCCTTCTTCCAACCAAGCTAGTGATACTTCAAACAATGATAGCAATGTCTCATGAGGTCCATGATATTTTCAATGACAAACCAGTTGCTTCCCAAATGCCTCATGTTCCTTCCATAAATGAAATCTTAGCCTAAGCTCCCCTACCTACACAAGAACCTATTTCATCTACTCCTCCACCAACAAAGGAACCCCCTTTACTTTATTCTTCACCTGTGGAAGAGCCTATAATTAGCACGCCACCTTTGATGAGTCAAATTATCAAGCAATTATCAATGGCACCTCTCCTACTCATAGGAAATGCATGTCCACCACCTACACCATCACAAGGAGAGTCCACCTCATCCGGCCCATCCTCTCCTCTACCCATGGAGGATCCTATAGAAATACCAATATCTTTTAATGACCCTTCACCATCGGACCTTCAAGATCCCGCTGATATGCTTTCGGCTCTCTTACCCATAAAGTACAGGCTAGCCATTTCCTATATCTCAAACACATTTTTATGGGGATTACCACTCGATCCACATTGCCCCGCTTATGATAGTACTATTTTTGTGATTGGATGATTGCCTAGACTATGGGGATAGCACCTTATGTTTGGGATGCCTTCTACTTCCGGCTTTCTACACAAATGTAATCGTCACTCACCGATACCTCCATTATCTATCCAAAAGTGTTTTGAGTGACCAAAATAAACATGACCAAGACTATTGTAACACCTTACATGTCACTAACCATAACCCAATATAAATCTACACCCAAACACCCACCCACTCTTATAAAACCTCCTTTACCTAAACCCATCATCACCTTAGGGGTCATACCGACATCAAACCTTAATCACCCATCCATCAAATTAGATTTATCCACATCTTCCAAAACTAACACAAAACTTACCTCGGCCCCTAAAAAGAAGATCCAACCTCCTAGGCCTCATACACCAACCTCACCTACCATGCCATCATCACCTTTGCCCCTTCCGTCCATCCTAGGACCTCACCCATTGACCACAGGCCAAGTAACCCATGTCCACCATTAAACCAAGAATGTAGTAACCCATTTCTTCACCATAGACCTCTAACATACCCAAGGTACTCATACAACTTCTGCCATCACCCGTAACCTTCTTACCACCCATACCTCCACTACCATCCATAACTTCTTCACTACCCATGACAGTTTCTTCTCTCTCACTCATGCCTTCTACCTAACCTACACCACCCACATCCATAAGACCTCGATTACCCCTATGGGTAACCCATCCTTTAACATCATATACTATTCCCTCTACATCTTGTACACCCATATCATCATTGCCCAAAAGGGTGCAACCTAAAGCTAAAAATATGCTACCCTCTAATAAGGTAGTTAAACAAACCAAACCTTTTACCACTAGCTCTTCTACCATGCCCATACCTAAGTAGATGGAACTAAGACCTAAGACCACTCCACACACCAAACTAGTAGACCAAACCATTTCCACTCGTAAAGCCTCTTCCTCCACAATCGAGACATACCTATACCCAAACCCACATTCAAGTCCCATTGTGACCCATTGGCGGGATCCTCCGCCAAAATCTAACACAATCTCCTCAAAACTTCTATCATCACATTACCACCTCTTAGACCTTATGACCCACTCAAACCCAAACCAAAATGGTTTGATGAATCTAAAATCTGCACTTACCATCGTGTGCCACTACACGATGTAAGAACTATAAGGATTTAAAAATTTCTCTTGTCCAATTGTGTCCTCCTAAATAATTTTTTTATGATGATGATATTCTTGATGAGGACCCATTTCACCTCCACCAATTTCCCTAGATCTCCTTCCATTACCTACTCAGCGACTAAAATCTCCACCCCCACAACCCTTTGATCCATCGCCAAGATTTGAAATTAACATGGTCTCGTATAAGAGAGTCACCAAACCACCACCCAAATGCCAATTCACCTTACTCATTTCATAAGGATCATATCCCCATTAGGATTTTGTCCCTCATGCTGATATACCTTCCATGACACACCCTCTTCATCCACGTCCCTAAAATTAACATGGTTCATGTTACCACCCATGCTCGAAAGACAAGGGCAAGAAAAAGTAATCGGCCCATCAACCAACCCTGTAACCAACATACCATCCACACCCATACCCAAAGTCACCATTCGAGGTCTTGCATATCCTATTTCCGATGGGGTCACACATCACACAATGCTAAAACAACTACACCAATCCCCTCTCAAAATGTATTTATATGACCTCATCCAAATCTTAGAGTCAAATCATCAAGCCCTCATGGAGGTCCTTTAATCTATTGAAGTTTTAACAAATGACCCCACACCCATAGCCTCCATCATTATCCCTCACCATGTAGCATCTCTCACTAGGTCATCATCTTCCTCTACACTTCCACCTACTCACCAAGTTGCCATCCTTATATTTTCAGATGAAGAGATTGCTCCCCTTCTAGTCCGAAGACCCCGACCATGCTCTTTTCATCTCTATATTTATCGATAATACAATGCATTATGATCGATGGTGGTGCTAGAATTAACATCATCTCCTCCCATGCATACGACCAAATGAAAATACCTACAAAATGCATGTATGGTAACCCAGTTATGTTGTGGTCCTTTAATGATGCCATGACCTCTACCCTGGGTACCATCATCCTCCATGTCTGCATAGGTCCCCACGTTGTCCCAAAACTTTTCTATGTCCTAGAGTGGGAGTTATAGTATAACTTATTACTCGGTCGACCTTGGATTCATGCTATGGTTTGTATCCCTTTGAATTTACATTGTTGCCTCAAATTTGAAAATGAAGGACATAATTACACCATCACTACCGACCTATCTCCTTTCAAGACCTGTAACATGATATACCAACCTAATGATGTACTTGTACCAGTCAAGGCATCTGCCACTATCCCTACTTCACCTTCGCCTACAAGCCAATCCACCAAAATTGCCACTACCTCTTCTGCATCTAACCTTGCTATCCCCACTATAGTTGTAGCCTCTACCACTGACACACTTGTTTCCCCATCATTTAGCAAGCCATCCATCCCCGCTACCCACATATTGACTACTGATCCCTTAGAAGGTGTTTTTCAATGCCTCACTCTCGGGAATACTTCCTATATAATATCGACACCTTCCCTAACCCCACAAGAGTATGAGAACTGTGCCAACACCTTGGTTATGACATCCACATCGGTGATGTTTTTACTTATGGCCTCCCCACCTTCGCACTAATCTAACATATGGGGGACTTGATATGGCCACCTATAAACCCGAACCTCCATCCCAAACCCAACTATTTTCATCCAACCTACTCTCCCTCACTAACCGCCACTTCGCTCACAATTTTCTTCCACCAAAGGTGCGCATGAAAAGGATTTGGCTTTGTCTTTTATGAATAGGGCCACCATATTGTCATTTCCTATACCTATCATAAACAAAATGACCGTAGTGGCATTGGTTTTGACACACCACCTTCCAAGAAGGTTTGTGTCAACCTCATCTAGGATGGAAAAACTTCCCCACCTCATTCACCCACATTACCATCTTCACCCACGAGTCCATAGATCCCGAATCTATTCCTCCTAACTTTTTTTTTCATAAACACCATTTCCCTGGGACCGCTGACCTATCAACACGATGGCAAAGCTCCCTCTTCTCTCCCATTCCTGTATCTTGACATGATCGATGATGATATGCCTTTTATTAATGTCATTCAATGTTAGGATGATGAGTCCATCCTCACCTACCTCGATGTGGAAGAATCTTATATTCATCGGTCATTACCTCTAAGACACATACCATGTTGAATGAATCTACCATCCAAATCAACATTAACACTGTGGGCACCCACACATTCTAAAGATTAGCCAATCCTTAGATGTTACTAAACATGAAGCCTTTACCTCTTACCTTTGATACCATGGCAATGCATTTGCTTGGTCCTATGTTGATATGCCCAAGATTTGACCCAAAAATTATGGTCCACAATATTGTAACCATCCCTAATGCCAAACCCATCAAACAAAAGTTGTGAAAATGCATTTTCGCATTGCTCTTCTTGTCAAAGAATAAATTCAACCCCTTCTCTTAGTTTCCTTCACTCTACCCATTGACATTATCCCTAATGGACTTATAACATCATTCTGTCATAAAGGTGACAAGGGGACTCCGCATTTTCATGGACTTCCATGACCTCAACTTAGCTTGTCCCAAAGATGATTTCCCCCTACCATGCATCGACCAACTAGTTGATCTCACCACTAGCCATGAAATTCTATCACTCATGGATGGTTTCTTAGACTACAATCAAATATTACTAGCTCTAGAGGATCAACACAAGACTACCTTCATCACCCCTTGGGGGACTTTCTAGCTATCGAGTCATGCCTTTTGGCCTCAAAAATGCTGGTGCTACATATCAGCGAGCCATGACTTACATCTTCCATGACATCATGCATCACATACTAGAATATTATGTAGATGATCTTCTAGCCAAATCTAAACATTGAACCAAACACTTGTCCATCCTTAAATTCATCTTTGACTGTCTCATCAAGTATTGTGTGCATCTTCAACCAAAGAAGTACATATTTATGGTGCTTTCCGAAAAAATCCTAGGTTTCATCATTTTTTGCGAGGCATAGAAGTTGATCCCGATAAAGTCAAGGCTATTGTATAAATGCCTCCACCTACTAACCTATGTCAACTTCATAGTTTATAAGGAAATCTGCAATCCATTCATCATTTTATCTCACAACTTTATGATTGTTGTCAACCATTTCATCATCTTCTCAAGAAAGACGTTTCATTCAAATGGGATGATGAATGCCATAAATCCTTTGAGGCATTAAAAAATACCTCTTTTAACCACCGGTGCTCATCCCTCCTAAGGATGATCAGCAATTTTACCTATATATTTCCCCACTAACCATTCTCTAGGTGCCATGCTTTCTCATTCATGCGATAGTAGCATAGAGAGCAAGTGGTTTATTACATAAGCCGTACCCTTCTCGGATTATGAAACTAGATATACCCATGCCAAAAATTTCTTAGCCTTAGTTTTCATCACCACCAAACTTTGCCATTACCTACTCAATAAAAAAACCTTCATCATTACTAATACTTGACCCATTACACTATATGTATTCCAAACCCTATAAAAATACTATACATTGGCTTATGCTTATTTCTGACCTTGAAATCAAATTCATTCATAAAAAGTCCATTAAGGTCCAGTGCTATCAATGGACAAACCGGATGACGCATCTATTTTCTGGGATCAACCATCAAACTTCGACTTCCCGATAAAGTCTATAACTACCCTTTCCCTAGATGAACCTTCTTACCAAATGACACTCTTCTTCGATGGCTCCAAGTGTCAGTGTGGGGGTAGGGCTGGTGTTATCCTCATTCCTCTTGAGGGTGAACTTATGCCTTTTTCTTTCAAACTTGATTTTTATTGTACAAACAATATTGCGGAATACGAAGCACTCATATTGGGTCTCCAGGATGCATATGCCTTAGATGTTAAGACAATCAATATCTTTGGTGATTCTTAGTTGTTTATAAACCAAGTCAATGGTATATACTAGTTATGTATTGAGATCCTTCAAAAGTATAAACAACACGTAAACATACTTTTGACCACCTTTGACCATTATGCACTTCAAACCACCCCACGTTCTACCAATAAATTTGTGGATAACATGGAGTCCTTGTATTCTCAGATACCTGCTTCACCTGCTAACTCTAAAATCTTTGTCACCATACAAATGCTACAATCACCCTCTTATTTACTTTGTGAATTTTACTCCATCGAACCATTTCCCCTGACCCACGTGACCTTTGGTATAATCAATATGTAGACTATCTTTCCCTTTCTCTGTTCTACCCATTGATCTCACACGTAATGGAAAAAGAGCCTTTCTTAAAATTATCTCATGTTATGTCCTTATGGGTGGTAACCTTTACAAGTGTGGCTTTGATGACATTCTCTTATGATGCCTTACAAGTTCTAAAACTCCTACACCATTAAGGAAGTCCATGATGGAATTTGTGGAGGTCACTTTAGTGGTTTAGCTATCACAAAACACATTCTTAGCATAGGCTATTATTGGCCAACCATAAACCATGACTGTTGTGAGTATGTCAAACATTGTGTGAAATTCCAGCAACATGCTAATCTCCACCACACACCTAGTCATGCCTTATAGGTCACACATGACCTTTTTCCTTTTCTCAATGGGGCTTGGATCTTATCGGTGAGATAAACTCCCATTCTTCACAAAGCCACCAATGGATCATAACCAATACTGAATATTACACTAAATGGGTAGAGGCCATTCCCCTCATTTCTATAAAATCTAAGAAAATATGTGAATTCATCAACCATCACATCATTTTTCATTTTGGTGTTCCTCACCGCCTCATCACTGATAATGGAAAATAATTAAAAAACAAAACCCTATGCAAACTATGTGATGCTTTTGACATGTAACTCGGTTTCTCATCACCTTATTACCCATAAACCAATGTTCAAGCTGAATCAACCAATAAAACCTTGAATGAAATTCTTATAAAGGTAGTTAATGATACTGGAAATATTGGAATACGTAAATTCCTTTTTCCTTGTGGGCTTATCGTACTAGTATTCACATTTCAACTACTTCCACACCCTTTTCTTTGGTCTATGGTAGTGCGAGGATATCTTACCTCTTGAAGTCCAAATTCCATCTCTCCACATCTCACTACAAGACATGCTCAATGGCGATGAATTTTGCCAAGATCGTTTGGCACAACTTGAGTTATTAGATGAAATGGCATCTCCATGCTCTCAACCATCTCCAAATTTACCAAAAACGTATCAAATGTGCATATGAAAAATGTGCTCACAAATGATCCTTCTAGGTCTACAACCTCATCCTGAAGAGAATCAACATGTAACTAGAGAGGAGAAAAGTAAACGGGAAAATTTTCTCCTAATTGGCTTGGACCCTATATTGTTACCCATGCCTATGGATCAGTGCTTATTATTTGTCTTCACTTGAAGGTAAACCCAAACCTAATCCCCTTAATGCATTTCATCTTCAAACATTATATTGTTGATATAAAGTCCTATATCACTTTCTATTAGTTGATCGCTCATCCCTTGAGCATTGTTCACCTTCCATATTACCCATTTTGAGGATCCATGACTAAACAAGAATCATGTGATTACCCGTCAAAATTTTTTAGCCTTGTCTTCAATATGAGTACCATGGCTCTACTCATAACATGATTCTCATGGATAATTTTTGTCTTCTCTAGGATGGAATCCCATGGTCATTCATCACTCAAAACCACCCCCTTTCATAATTAACTCCTGTGTACTATGGTTTTGTCATCCAAACAAAATCCTACCCTTCCTTTATAGTCTTGTCTATGACTTAAACATCCAAAAAAAAAGGGATACCACTCCTTGAGTCAAACTTCCAACAAAAATGACTCCCTCAAAATGAAATCTCTTAACTCTAATTACACAATGCTATAAATAAACTACCCTTGAAGGACAAATATAATATAGTTATTTCACAAATTCAATAAAAATATCTAGAAGCTTCCCACATCGATCATCAACTTCAAGAAGACCTTAAGGAGATAATATACTCATCCCATATAGACTTTCCACATCGATCAATCTATTAAAAATAAAAAATGAAGAAAAATATGAAATTTTGTCATGGAATTGCCTATTCTCTATCTCGGGTTTCTTGTTCCGAAAGACACGTTGTCGTACACTAAGTTACACTAAAACCACCTATTCTCACCTCCTTTACTTTTTAGCCTAATTCCTTGTTACTCAAGGGACTTTTCGCAAATGTGACATTTCATGATTATGTGACTTTATTCACCCTTAAAATGGTCCATTATGTAACACCTTTAGGGTCTTATGTTCATGAGCCCCTCTTAGGTATGATTTAATCATTTGGGTTCTTATCAATTAAAAATATTTTACCACCTCTTACCTTCACCTTCCTCATTACTTATGGATTATCCTATATAGGACCAGCTCATCGAAACCTATATTTAACAACCATTCAATCATGCCTACGACCTACATTTAATCATGTCATGACCTACATTCATCATACATATGACCTACATTTAATCATGTCATGACCTCATTCATCATGCATATGACCTACATTCACCCATGCATAAACACCTATCAATCCATTCCTTTATTTCATCACAATATTCCCTAGCTTATGGGAGAACTACATCGATCCGAGGTCCTTTTCACCGGGAATATGTAGGCAACACTCTGAGGGCATGGGGCCCTTGGAGGTTAGCTTGGAAACTCTTTAACCTAACCAATTCCCCCTTTTCCCTTTTCTATTTGCATTCTAACCTAGTTAGTTTCCATTTTATCTCAATAGATGGAAATTAAACCTAATAAACATCAACTCATACACATTTTATTACCTCATCAAATTATCCACTTATCATTTGCACATTTCCATTATACTACAAATTTGGAAATTAAAAACCATACCTAGTATATACATCAACATTTATCTCTCATATTACCAAAAACTTGGACATTAAAATGACCTAACTCAACCATGCCTACATCAACCTAAATCCATCATGCCTAACCCAACCTGACTCCACCATGCCTAAACAGATACAACTCTACCATGCCTAACTCAACATAACTCAACCATGCCTACATCAACCTAAATCCATCATGCCTAAATTGACCTAACTCAACCATGCCTACATCAACCTGACTCCATCATGCCTAAACCGACCTGACTCCACCATGCCTAAATAGACCTGACTCCGCCATGCCTACATGACCTTGACTCTATCATGCCTAATCCACTTGATTTCCACATATATATATATATATATATATATATATAAATGAAAATTAAAACAAGTACACCATCCATACTATAAATACCATCATCTATAAATCATAAATTTTGTGTAAACTTACATGTGAACATAGATACAAATAATAATCACAATCTCTCAAAAATATCTCATATACAACCTCACCATCTTCGAAGCCAAGCCGGTATATGATAAAAATAACAAAAACTCTCGTATGCAGCCTCATCATCTTCGGCACATGAGGCTGATATACATATAAAAATGTGTCAAAAAAAGGATACACTGACGATAAATGATGACTAATTGTTACCCCACCTGATATCCATACATGTCTCATTAGTCTCCTCCATCTCCCCTCCAGTGGGGTGCCCTGCCAACCTCTCTCCACCTCACCTCGATATTTCCTCTAATGGTCCCTCACCGGAACTAGCCTCCGTACACTGGTAGTCTCACTCCTGACCCTATCCCGGGCTCATAAGCCCCCTGTACTCTCTACTTTGTGGGTACACAATATGGTCCTCTCACTCAAAGCCTGCTGGGCTCTATACTCTCCATAGGATAGAAAATATATCCCTGTAGCCATCAGTTGATCTTGATAATACCTCACCTCACCTAAGGCATCCCTCAACCTACCTATAGGTACTATCTGTGGTGGTGCCATCGGCCTCGGTCCCTATACCTATTCTCGAGACCCCGTCTGATTGGTACTTGTAAAGAGGGACCTTATCCCTATGCATGTGCCTATCCTGAGGGACCCTATCACGCCCTTCTTGATTCTAGGCACGAAGGGCCATAACTTATGCACCTATGCGGTTACCAATTGGCTCGAGAAACCTATAATCTACGTATGTAGTGTGGCCACCATAACCCATCCTCATCTCCACCTCGTGTGGGTACTTTTCTTGTCCCACTTGGCACTTGTAAAGTTATCACCTATGCCATTAAAATAGAAACCTCTACCTTTGAGCTTGGTGCCTACCCCCGCACTATTCCCAACCAGTGTAATTAGGGTATCCACCTACGCATATAGGGCGTCCCTCTACACTATGATGGTGGCTAAATATGGCTTCCCTATCCTCGATGGTACTTCTCGTAAATGTGTAGCCCACAATTTCCTATATCTATTAGTCACCCCGACATCATCAATCTGTTGGTCTATCACCTACTCCTCCCTACCCTGCCGGCACTGCGGCCTATGGTAGAGGTAGAGGCCTCTCTACTTCATCCCTCCTATATTGTGGGAAGGGTAGAGGTATATCTGAAGCATTCCAAACTACCGTATGACCGTCTCTATAACTATCATCTTGTGCCCTCCTGCACACATGTTTCCCCTCTATCCATCGGAGCAGCTGTAGCTCTTATAGCTCCTCTACCATCCACCCATATGATGGAAAACCCACATAGGGCCTCCAAATGATGTCCACATCTAGACAACCCCTCTAGTAATCACTTGTAATAGGCTACATCATGTGTAATTCTAGCAGCTCGGTGCTCCCCAATCATAGGCACCCATCTCTTGAAGCCCACCCAAATAAAACCCAATTCGAATGCATCAATCTAGGTTATACCAACTGGACACACACACACAATGTGCTCATATGCCCAATAATGAAGTAGGAAAGTACAACATAGGCTAAACCTCCATAGATGCCCATAAGCCCATAGCTCTCTATATAACTGTACTAAGAATGTAGGTGCCCATAAAAAACGGGTCCTTTTCTCCACCATGTTGTGTGTAAACCCCATCAAGGCCCGTGGGAATCTCCCACCCTCTCTGCATCTAGAAATAAAAACAATAAGCTGCATCCATCAACAACACCACCAACCTCATCTCCTCTAGATGGGTCCATTACATATCTCTCGTAGCTCATCTTGGTGTATGGAAGCTCATCTCCACCAACCCCTCACCAAACATGGTCAACATCAATTCCTCAGATGCCTTTGAGGAGATAGAATACTCCTACGTCCCCACTATTGGTAGCTGCATGATCTTGGACACATCCTCTAGGGTGATTGTGATCTCACTTGTTAGTAAATGGAAGGTATTGGTCATTGAGTTCCATCTCGCCGATGAGGCCAACCATAAAACTTGGCTCCTAGAATACATGTAGGTAGCATCGACCCCAATCAGGCCAACCTCTGCAACATGGTGCTAATCATCAGTTGTTGCACTCCCTCGTACCTCCATGAGCAAGGGAGATACATGTATGCACCCAAAATTACATGTGCTACATTATCGGAAAATGGTTACAAAGGTCCCCAATGATGATTCAAAATCCTTTCAAGAAGGTGTTTAAGCTCTAAAACCCATTTGCAGTGTATATTTGTAGCCTAGACATCCTTACTTAGCCTTTCCACACTTTCTTCTAGCTTCCCTCTCATTTCTATGCATTTTTTGCTTTAGTGATAGGACCGCCTCCTAGGCTTGGGCGGCAGTCCTAGGACCACCTCCCTGCACAAGGCAATGGTCATGAATGCTTTTTTCATAACTCTTCATGTGTTTTTTTGACACACAATGCTTCACTTAACTCAACTTTTAGGGTGCGTTTGTGAACCAAATTTTCTAAAATTAGCCTTGTTTACATGGTATTCCTTCCCTCTTCTATTTTTAAATAGATTTAATTAGTTGGAAATCCTTCTTCTTGCCTTGTGCATGAAGTAACCTCCTAGCCTCCATTCCTATATATTCCATGCTTGTATTCAAGAAAAGGGGCCTAAGAATTTTGTGTATCTTGTATTGTTGTGCTACCATAATCTTGCTAGAATTGCATAGCCAAGCTCATATCTCTTGTGCTATCTCTCTTCTACTTGCATTGTGTCCAGATTGCTTCAAGCTGCCATTTCTCAAGCGCCATCCTCTTGTTGTTGTTCTTTACATTCCCAATCCTTTGGACTCACATGAACACTCAAAGAATGAAAGGAAAGAACTAAGGGGATAGATACTGATACTACTAGATTTTCCAAGGTTCTTGCTCTTCTAGGTTAGAGTTGTGTATTTGTTTTCTTTGTTTATCAAATTGTCAATTATGAATTGTTAATTTCAATTACATATCAAATAGAGTAGAGAAATCAATGTCCTTTCATTTGCAGGTAATTAGTTAATTTCTAAGAGGGTTTGAAAATTTCATAGAAATCCCCAGTGATGGATCCTCTTCTTTACATCCCCGTGGATCTGAAGAAGATAATATATATAGGAGGTTTCTACACATCATAGATCATGTTGGTATCCAAATTTAATGTCCTTCACAACTTGAACAACATCATGCATTTTTACAAGACACTCAAGGGTGGATAGATGATTTGTATGTCATTTGTAGCCAGGGAGCACATCTATCTGGCTTGTTGGCACTCAAGATTTGAGGGAGTGGATAGCACCTTCAAAAGGATCTTGATCTGATCCTCACTATTTTAGGTTGTGCTTATCAACCAAGGCAAGAGAACCTATATTACAGCCTTTGTATGGTAAAGGAGATGGAGATATCCTTATATTTTGCACATTATATGGAGATGGCCTTGGGAAAAAATGATCAATTTTCCATTATTCAAACTCAAAGGATTTGTCACTACTAAATGATGGAAATGCTTTCAAGACAAGGCTAAGGCTGTTAGAGACATAATAAAATCCTAATATGCTTTGTGCATTTTTGTGAATGGATTTGTATTCCTTTGTTGACACACAATGCAATGCAGGGGTAGTATGGGTAGGATGAGTTAGTTTGAATGAAATTTTTTGGGGAGATGTTTAGACAAGACTAGCTAGGAATTACCAACTTCTTTGAGAACCTTTGCAGGAAATTTGCAATACCTACACAACAAGAATGCTTCCAAGGGTTTTAAATGCTCCTTCAACTAGGATATGTGCATAAATGGAGGCCCAGATCTGTACTCTTCCACACAACCTTTGATAACCTGCCACAAAATCTTGAAGCAAAATACCAACAAAGTATCCAGGAATCCCTATTTAATCATGACCTAAGGTGCACCCAAAGGTTTACAAACAATCTCAATATTCAAGGATAGTAAAATGATTTTAAATCTATTTATCTTCTATCAGATGAAGGCTCTTTTGAATATAATATTGCAAATTCCATTAAACCATCAATAAGAAATGAGACCCTGTATGATCAAAGAGATCCTAAACACAAGATTGCAACATGAGCAAGAAACACAAATTGAAAACATTCTGAGACATAAGCATATGCAAATTTTTCAAGAGATAACACCACATTATCCAAATTTGATCAAATACATCAGCATGGGAATGCTATAAGAACAATGTTAGAGCCTTTTGATGGCTTTACAACTGAAAACAACTCAACATGATGAAATATGATACAAAATGGAATTGAAAATGGCTCTCAGGTGGTTTTCTCCAGAGAAATGGATTTCTTCCAGCTTTTTTCTTGAAAAATTCTAAGTTATTTTTTCTCTTTTCTGTCTCTCTCCTCAAATGCTTCAAAAATACATTTTATATCTCATGCCAACTTGGAACCTTGCTTCCTAAGAAAATAATATGCTTAAGGGATGAAATTTGTTATAAAACCCTTCATCATTTCATGAAAATGACATCAAACTATAAAACAACTTGCATATTGCTAGGGATGCACAAGAAATTTTAAAATATTACATGAGTTTAGATCTTTATCCATCCCAAGGTCACATTTTTGGGATTCGGGCATACCAACATGCTTTAGTAATCATTCTTCACCTTTTACCCTTTCAATTTTTACCTCTGCAATTTTAATTTTCACCTTTCACGTTCTTTCACGGGCTAGGGAAAAAATTTCATCAAAGATATCATAGACCATCGAATTAGCTCATGAAAATGGTGCCATTGCACTCAAAAGGCAAGAGGATACAAAATCATATAAAATACAATGAAATTTGATGAAGAAATGTGACTTCCAAGCTCCTTGGAGCTCCCATGGCGGCAAAAAATGAAACGACATAGTAACCATCGATTTTGGTCAACTTTTAATGCTAGCCCTCCACGTGGAGGATGAGATTCTTGAATATTCCCCTTTTTCCCTTTTGGATAAGGAGGGACACATGTCTAAAAACCATTGGATCGAACCCCCATGCTTTAGAAATGCATTTGCGGCCCCTTTTTAATTTGGGAAAATTTTGCAAAAAATCTCCGCTTCTCCCCTGACCTGCCACGTGTCCACATGTGGGCCCCAAGGAAAACCACGGGCTCATTTTATGAATTTGGCACTTTTTGAAAAGGATTTTTTTCTCTCAAAATACTCCATGGACCCAAACTCTTGATCTCTTCTCTACCACGTGGCGCCCTCTGATTCGCCATGGGGCCATGCCTCCAACTCGCCTTCAGACCTCCCTGCCAAATTTTGAAAAATTCAAAACTCATTGTGGGCCCACAATCTCCTTTTGACCTCTTTGAAATGCACCACGTGTCCAACATGGATTGGCCATGGAAGCATGCCTTCAATTTTTTCTTTGAAACATTTTCCAAGATTTGTAAAATTTCCAATGGTAACCCCGAGCTCCGAACCTCCACCCCTCCGTTCACATTTCTTTGTATTTGGCAAAGTGGACAATTTTTTTATTTTAAGTTTTTTTCCCCCAAAGGAAAAAAATCCAAACATTCCCACCAACCTGCTTTTCCCTTTCTTTCTTTTGAACACGTGTCTTCTTTTCATTGGTTGCGGGATTTTGGCTTGAAAAATTACTTTTACCTTTTGGAGTTAAAAACTTCAAAGTTATTTCAAAACCGCCCTCCCATTTTAGCTTCTCTTGGCACATCCACTTCTCATTGGATGAGGAATTTCAGGCTAAAATGTTCCTTTGAACATTTTGCAAAAGAAAAGAAAAATTTCTAAGTATAACCCGCCACCCGCCAATCCTTCAACCAATCACAATGTGCCACGTAGGCACTTTACTATAGCAAGCGGAGCCATGGATCAAATTTTTCCCTTTGTCAAAATTTTAAAAACGACAAGTCGAAACATTTTCCTAACCAATAGAAACCCGCCACATTACCATAATGCCATGATGATGAATTTGACGGGTATAATACACCCGTATGACCGTCAAAACACCAAGAATGCAGAGGATGCCCTAGAAATTGAATTTTTGACAAGGAAGGCTGATTTCTTGATCTTGAACCATTTAAAACATGTTTTGACATCATTTTTGACCCTAGGGATTGGGAAAATACTTGCACAAATTTGGGATTTGATCAATTTCAAGTTTTCCATGATTTGACAAAGGAGAAAAGACGCAGCCCGTAAAAATGAAGAAATTAGGGCACAAAAAAGGGGGCAACTTGGAAATTTGTTTCAGTTTAGGGAAAAACAACAACATTATGAGCATTTGAAAGTTTTCAACTGGAGAAATCAAGTTTGCAGACCACCCAATCGACCAATGAAATGTTTCAGAGTAGAATTTGACATGAAAATTTTAAGGCACATTATGAAAACTCAATAATGGGACCAACATATCGTTAGGAAAATTTATTTTTTAAGTTAGTTTAGTTTCCATATACTCAACATAGGTGAATAACCACACTTTGGTTATCTCGTTCATTTATTTTTATAGTAGAAGTATTTTAATTATTTGGAATAGAGGCAAATTGTTGTTTGCGATTATAATATTTCGAGTGTTGTGACTTGTTTAGATTAGTTTCCTTTCAGCAATAGCATATGTTATGAATATATTGTGTAACATTATTAATAAATTGTATTATGTGTATTATTATTTAGATGAGATGTGAAACTCATTTAATAATAATATAGTGTGAGTGAATGTGAAATTGTAATAAACAACTCATGGGTAGTTTGATAGAGTTGAGTGAGAGAATAAAGGGATAAGGAGTGATTGTAGGAGATAAACTAAAGAGAATTGAGGGATTGGTGTTAACGCCATCTTTATAGGAGTTTCTATCTCTATATAATGTAATCAATACTCTATGTAATATATCCCGTATGTTTTGAATCATATTATTATTTACAGTGTTTTTAAAAAAAAAAATTGTGCAATAACTCTACCAAAAATAAGAGCATAGATTGTTAATTTCATTAAACTTACATGGACACTTCAAACTAGATCAATACTTAGATCCAAGTTAGGAAAACAAACCATAGGGAATTTATGCTACCCATTCATAGCCTCTAAATCTTCCCTTTGTCAACTTGGCTACCAGGAGATCACACTACCAGATCTTAGTCACTGATCCTCCTATAGTTATCCACACACATTCAAACATCGGCTGCTCGCACGACCTTAGGGGGTTGAGTGCGGTTGAAGATCACATGTTCATTTTCATCTGTACAAATTGGTGAACCCGACGTGAAGGATTAATTCCTTCTTGTTTGATTTTATTTCATTGCTATTACCTCACCTATCTATTTCTTCCCCTATTTTTGGTAGGTAATTTATAATTTCTAAAATATGTCTGGAAGAGAGTTTGGTGGGCCATTTGGCTTTGATAGATATCACACCAACGTGTAACCACAATAGTCCCCTTCTCTTTCGAGATGGGGTGACAATTACACAAGAAATGTTCAAACCTCCCCTAGTTACACTTTAAACCCCATTAGATATGTAAGGATGGAGGAGGTTGATCAACCATTAGACATGCAATACGGTCAACCCAATGCAAACCACGTTGTTATCATAAATGGAACAAGGTCTTACCATAGGGTCTTGTCAAGACCTCACATTTCCATGCAATCAACAGAGGATGATCTATTTACATGAATAGCTAATCCTATTTTTCAGATAGATGAGTCTTTGGATAGAATGAAGGCTTCAGCCTCTGAGATTTTGAATACCTATCCTAAGATTCTTACTTCTAAAAAGAAAATAATTATAACACTTGTGAAATTCATGACAGGGTATCATGAGCCTACTCAATCAAACCCTATGCCACAGAACCCTAACAAGAGACTAAATCCTCTCCCAATGATATCATTTCCACTTTAGTGGGGAGGATTAGAGAAATAAAAGTGCCTAGACTTCACAACCAACACATGTAGTAGGCCATAACACGAGGTATCTAGTTGAAAATAAAGGATACATCCCTTCCAATGAACTACCAACGTAGTATCCTATACAACAAGGTTATCTGATTCATTCAAATCTAGGTGATCTTCTCACAGGGTTAGACACAATAGGGATGTGTCCTCATCCTTCACAAGATTATCCTACACAAGGGTTGGCCGGAAGTGCATTCTTAAATGCCCCGACTTAGGTAGTGTAATGTTCCCTTGGTTTTACACCCACTAGTCCATATCCTGGAGATATCCCACCTTACATGTATATGTATTCAAAAATTCCCCAGATGGAACCATATACCATTCTTGCTCCCTACATGCCATATCAAGGGACCCCATATGTTCCCATCAATGCTTATAGTGCCACTTATCCAACTCTTCATCCTCCACTTCCTTATCAAGGATCTTCAATGGTGGAATCTTACACAATGGGTACATATGCTGAGTACTTAAAGGAGACTCTTGAATTCACCATACGTGGTGTTATGCTTCCACACCCATTACCCAATCTTCCAAAATTTAAGGGAGAAGTAGACCCGAATGCTCATATCAAGGCTTATGCTATTGCTATTAAGGAATTGCTTCCTTGGGATGCTGCGAGTGGCTAAGATATTTATAAAGACTCTCAAGGAATCGCATTGGATTGGTATTATCGTTTTCTAGAAGCTTTAATACATTCCTTCAAATAAATAATTTCCGAGTTCATCAAAGAATTTGACATGAACAAGTTGGTGTGTACAAGGATTAGGGAGTTCCTACATATTAGATAGGAGCAAAATGAATTTGCTGCTCATTTCATCCAAAGATGGCGCCAAGTTCTCTATTCCTCTGCAAGTGTGCCCAACATGAACCAGATGGAACTTTACATTATTTTCCTTCACTCGCTCAATAGAGAGACTAAGGAAGAGGTCCAAAATTTTCCTTTCTATAATTATGAGGAAGTATTGGAAGGAGTGCTTTGGATTGACCAAGCCTCTATAGACAGTGGGCGTAAGACCTATGGTCCCAATGGGAAATTGGTATCCCAAAATCAAAATAATGTAAATTATCAAAACAATGGTGCTAATAACCAAGGACCTAAGGGTGTGAATCACAATCATGGTGCACCTACAAATGGTGATATTGATTAAGGAAAGAATATTGGTTTTCAAACAACTACAACACTAACAATAAAAAAACTTGGGAAATCAAAGAAGCCCTAACAATGTGTCTTTTTTATCAACACGGTCGATGTAAATTGTCCACTTGTAAAAAAAATCAAACCCAAGGCCCAAACCAATATCAAAAATCTAGACAAGGGGAAGCAAATCATGGTTATAACAATCAATTTCAAAATTATAACCGAGGTTATAATCAACAACAACAAGACACTTATCAAAGACCAAGAGATTACGACCCTAACCTATATTGTGGTTTCCATAAGGTTCGGGGTCATGACGATAGGACTTGTTGTGATTGAAACAAGTTTCTACAAAGACTTCCCAAAAACCAAAGGAAACTCTTTGTAGACATGTTCCTAGAAAATCCTGAAAAAAACTCACAATCGACTATACATGACTGTAGCTCCTCGAATACTAATGTGAGCATATTTTGAAATCAAATCCCTACACATCCTAAAAATTTCAAGTTGAATTCACAAAACACAAACATTGGCATTCCTATAAGAAACAATGACCATGAAAGCCTCAACTTCCAATAACTCTCGAGTCGCTCCTAACCTTGGTTTAAATGATAACACAAAAATCTTGGCATTAGTTGAACTAGAGGTTGAGTGTAAAATTAATGCAACAACTTGTATAAAGGAGTACACTTCACAACTTTACCCAATATTTCCTCCCACAGGATGACGTTCCTACAATTGCTAAACTAGTAGGAGCCTATGACTTGATATCAGATTTGAAAAAGACCTTCTCTCACATTTTGTTTCTAGATTTACTAAAGAATTCACCTGCGCATCATTCTGCGTTGCTCAATGCACTAGGTCTAGTTTGTCTAATCCATGTTACTCCACCTCCTAACACTCAAATAAATCATATTGAATTTGACATACATCCTCCAGGGACATAATGATAGGGATACTAGGTTTGTTTTCGATATAGACAAGATGCCATATGATGCTGAAATTTCCCGAAGAGGTGATCTTGCCTTATTTTTACAAGTTTGGGTTTACAAAAATTGCATTAAGAGAGCCATGATTGATGATGGGGCTGTTGTAAATGTGGTTCCCTTCTCTTTCTTATAGAATTTGGGATATAGAGAGACAAATTTCTCCTCTACAAGAAACACGTTACGTGGGTATGATAGTCTTAAAGTGACCTTGATTAGAACCATATTTCTTCTAGTCACACTTGGTCCAAAACCATCTTGATGGATTTTTACATTATCGATAGGGAAACAAGTTATAACATGATCCTCAGAGGCCCTGGATTCATCAATGAAGGCTCTCCCTTCTACCCTGTTCGAGGAGATTAGATTACTCCATTTGGGGAAGGTGTTCATTACTCAAGGGAATCCTAAGCCCTTCGATATACACTTAAAAACCTCAATAAGAAAAAGGATTCCATACGGAGTATGAGTTTTGTAAAAATCAATTGAATAAACCACCTCTAATGAAAGAGTTAGTGTTAGTCACTCCGAAAACTCCAAAGGTTGAAGTCATTGATCCAAAAAACATTTGAGGTGGCAAAAACAGATAAGGGTAAATCAATATCTATGGAAACAATGTCCACTAAAACCACAACGGGAATTATGAAACTCTTAGAGAGTGACGATCCGATCTTCCTCCCATTTTAGCCACAGGATGGGTAGTCTTCTTGGTTTAGCATCTCTTCCCTCTAACGACCTAGGTCTAGGTGTAAACATGATAGAATTAACAAATGAAGAAGGGAAATTTGAGATTAAAATGATGCCCATCAAAACCATCTCTAAGGGTTGTTCTATTCTAAACCTCGATTTCAACCCATGTGTATTTGAAACTAATTTTTCCATATCCATGGGGCAAGGCCTCATCATTCAGCAAGAGTCACAAATAAACACAATACTCCACATAAGAAACAAGGTTGAGCA
This sequence comes from Taxus wallichiana var. yunnanensis, assembly GCA_018340775.1. Lineage (NCBI taxonomy): Eukaryota > Viridiplantae > Streptophyta > Pinopsida > Cupressales > Taxaceae > Taxus > Taxus wallichiana. Next base: position 736,057,400 of record CM031239.1, read on the forward strand.
ACATAGTCATGCTCACCCACACACCATGTCTCAAGAACATGACAAAGAGGTGTATGAACACCTCTTTCAGAAAAATGATTTTAATGATTGGACATATACACTTCCAGGCAAGGGTTGTAATTCTAAACCCATAATGGTAGGCCCTTGTCAAGAGAACAGAAATTTTGAGGATAATGGTTCTCCGCTATGTACTTTTAGGGGTGAATAATTCGATATTCGTCAACTTTCTTCACCTTAGGCATCATGACATGTAGTTTCACCTACATTTTCATATGTACATTATTGCATCTGCATTGCATTTTCATTCACCAGTTCATTTCATAAATTTGTGATCAAGGGAATTATTCTTATAGCAATTCCTAAAAACTTCTGAAAAACATTGGAAAAACATTCAAATCATGTCTCTTCAAATATTCATGGTATCATCAATTATTTCTGAATCATTTCATTGATCCAAACAAGATAAGACAAAGTTCGACCGTGATCATACCAAGGTCTACATACTTGGTTCTACTTATAGTATCTTTCTAGATTAGATGTATTTGCCTATAGTCTATTCTAGAAGCTTCTGTGGTGGCACATCTATCCCATAAACATCTCTTTGAAAATAAGAACATACTAAACACTTTGCCTAGATGAGTAATTCAAATGAAAATCCACAAAAAAAAATTATTTTACACATTTATTTTCCCTCCCAACCTTCGGTGTTGAGCTTGCATCTCTTCTTGGTGATGTAGGGTTGGAAAAGGAGAGAAGTTCCCTTACTCGTCTATGCCTTGTCCATGGTGATGAGCCCATACTTCCTACTGGTATCATCGGGAAGGTGTAGGGGTCTCTTTGATAAAATTGAAAGTTGTAAATAATTCAAATGTTTTGAAATCATAAGTCAAAAGCAAAGTGAGTTAGATGTCCAAAATTCCAAAATATTTTAAAGCCTCAAAACTAGATTTTGTCAACCAAGTGGCCATCTACGGATCTAAGTCTACATAAACTTGAAAGACATCACATTCTAAACTATGAAGTAACTTGAGTAGGGTAAGGTTATAGTGTCGCAATTTTGTTCTATTAAGCTATTGTCTCTCTCATCACTACCATTCAACAATTTTTCATAACTTGTGCCCTTTCTAACTCTTATTGTTGAGCCCTCGCATCTTACCAATTACATGGAGTTGGAAGTAGGGCAAGTACATTTACTTATCATATCATTGTATCACCACATTTTTCCAAGACAATATGAAGTATCAAAGATTGCTTAAAGAAAATAAAGTTCAACATCAAATTGTGTTTGCATTATCATATATCAACATTAGAAATAAATAAAAAATGAAATCATTCTGTAGCATTCATGTCCACTGCATGCATTTTGAAAAGCATAGAAAAATGGAAAATCTAAACATCTAAGAGTACACAAGTGAATCAAATCATCAATAGAAGTCAACTCTATGCGAGGAATAACCAAGCTGAAAAAAAAAGATATATGTACATATCATGGTGTGTCATAGTTTTGTACAATTCCATCACACACTACGTGCGATCAAAATGCTCACAATAAGCATGAAATACCAAAAACATCATATATGTTGCACAAAATGGAGACTAATCAATAAAGGAACTCTACCTATCTGCCTCTTTGAGGCCCCTTATGACCACTCTAGTAATGGATTTCTTAGGAGTTCTTCTCAAAAGTAGTCAAACAACAAAGGGGCAAGCCTAACAAAAATACCATTCCTAATTCCATTCCAATTCAACCATGCTCAAAAATGAAAAAAATGGTCAATGTGGGCCCAAAGCTCAAAAATCACCAAGTCGATATGCACAATGAATTGAAAAATGAGTTTGTTTTAGTATGTGTGTGTGTGTGTGTGTATATATATATATATATATATATATATATGTTGTTATAACTTTGTTTTGAGTGCATATGTTTACAGGGTTGGAGCACTAGTGCAGGTATATTTCTACATCCCCGCATAAATGGTAAGTCCTCTTGTCATTTTAATTTAGTGTTTATTTTTCAATATTTTATCTATCTACACTTGAGTCTTATTTTTCTCTTATAGGTAGTGGGAGTTTGGACAATGATATTTTGACACACGGGCATGTTAGGTATAGCTTCTAAATTTCCATTTCAGGAATGCCATACTCGAACTCTATGTTTTACACCTCTGCATGGATAAGACGCTTCTTTGAGGGTGAAATATGTACGCACCCAAAATTACATGTGCTACATTGTCAGAAAACAGTTACAAAGGTCCCCAGTGATGATTCAAAATCCTTTCAAGAAGGTGTTCAAGCTCTAAAACCCATTTGTAGTGTATATTTGTAGCCTAGACATCCTTACTTAGCATTTCCACACTTTCTTCTAGCTTCCCTCTCATTTCTGTGTATTTTTTGGCTTTAGTGATAGAACCGCATCCTTGTGCGGGGCATCGGTCTGAACGCTTTTTCTAGAACTATTCATGCGTGTTTTTGACACACGACGCTTCACTTAACTTGACTTTTAGGGTGCATTTGTGAACCAAATTACCAAAAAATAGTCTTGTTTGCATGGTATTCCTTCCCTCTTCTATTTTTAAATAGATTTAATTGGTTGGAACTCCTCCTTGCCTTGTGCATGAAGTAACCTCCTAGCCTCCATTCCTATATATTCCATGCTTGTATTCAAGTAAAGGGGCCTAAGAATTTTATGTATCTTGTATTGTTGTGCTACCATAATCGTGCTAGGAATTACATAGCCAAGCTCAAATCTCTTGTGTTATCTCTCTTCTACTTGCATTGCATCCAGTTGATTCCAAGCTGCCATTGCTCAAGTGGCATCCTTTTTTTTGCTATTCTTTGCATTCCCAATCCTTTGGAATCACATGAAAACTCGAGAGAATGAAAGGAAAGAACCGAGGGATGATAATCGATACTCTTGGATGTTCCAAGGTTCTTTCTCTTCTAGGTTGGAGTTGTGTATTTGTTTACTTTGTTTATAAAATTGTTAATTACTGAATTGTTAATTTCAATTGCATATCAAACAGAGTAGAGAAATCATGTCCTTTCATTTGCAAGTAATTAGTTAATTTCCAAAAGGGTTTGAACATTTCGTAGAAATCCTTGGTGACATATCCTCTTCTTTACATCCCCTGTGGATCTGAAGAAGATAATATATGTAGGATGTTTTCTACACATCATAGATCAATTGGAAAATTTATTGTTTTAAGTTATTTTAGTTTCCATACACTCAACATAGGTGAATAACCACACCGAGTTATATCACTCATTTACATTTAGTGTAGAAGTATTTTAATTATTTAGAATAGAGGCAACTTGTTGTTTGTGATTGTAATATTTTAGTGTTGTGAATTGTTTAGGTTAGTTTCCTTTTAGTGGTATCATAGAATGTTAATTTCGTTCATTTTACATGGACACTTCAAAGTAGATCGATACTTAGATCCAAGTTAATCAAACAAACCATAGGGAATTTACGCTACTGCTCATAGCCTCTAAATCTCCCTTTGTTAACTCGGCTACAAGGAGATCACACTCTACCGGATCTTAGTCACTGATCCTCCTATAGCTAGCCACACACATTCAAACATAATCTTCTCTGACGCGATCTCAAGGGGTCAAGTGTGGTTGAAGGTGATGTTATCCAAATAGTTCCCTTAGAAATTTGGATAACTTGCATACACATTCGGGCCTAAGTTATTCATCAAAGAATTACACGCACTCAAAATCACTTGGCACATTCACTTGGTCGTAGTTTACCTGTGTGCCCCTTTCCTTTTCTCCTTCCAATTCTTCCTTGCACCCACATTCCACGCATTCTCTTTCTTTCTAGTCAAAATAGTGCACCTCCAAAGATTGAATCCAAAAGCGGGGACCCAAATGAGTGTGGGCTCACCACGTTGTCCAAGTTGAAAAATGGGAAAGAGTGGGCCCAAAATTGACTAAGTATGAAGAATGAGCCCCGATTGCCATGTATTCAAGGTTTGAAAATTTAAGAGAAGTTGTTGAAAATTCTAAGATCCTACGGAGGATTCCACATGTCAACCTGATGCTCCTTCAAAGGCTAAATATTAAGTAGGATTCTAAATGATCGCGCGACCTCCACGTGTCTGGTTTCATAAAGGGATAGGGTTGGGATTGAATAGTCAAAGCATTAAGAAAGGCCAGCGGAGGGTACTAAGTGTCGGCATGACACTAGTTCAAGAGAGAAATTGGGGAAGGTTTCTAAACAAGCGCTATGTTGCCGCATGTCCCCAGTCGATATATGACCCCCGACGAGAAAAATACTTAGCCAAAACATAGAGAAATTGAGTGAGCCATGGAAGAAGCCACATGTCATCCCGATGAAAACTCAAAAGTGAAATACAAAGGCTGCCCTCAGACATGCACCAGCCCTCCATGTGTCCGAGTTTGAAAAGGAGGTCCATTTTGGTAGCTTGTTCTTGCCATTTTATCAGGGGACTGATTCAAATTTCAAATGAGCATATATTTTGACCCGAGTGCTTGAAATATGAAAAATCTTACACCGTTAGAAAGATCTCAGCCTCATCTATGCCATGGAGATTTGAAACTTTAATTTTGGAGAGGTTAGGTGGTAAAAAATAAAATTTTAAGAAACATCTTCATGACATTAATATAGGATCTGTTTTCCCCAACAACCGGATCGGATTTGATCTAATCTATTGTTCCTCCTCCTTTGAGGTGTCGAACAAGTAATCAATGTAGACATGACAAGTTTGGGATGAATTTATAGGAGGCATTGATGGTAGTAGCTGAGCCTCGAATTAATTTTCCCACCTCTTTCTCCTTCTTCCCTCTATGTTGAATCTATAAAAGAAGGTTCGAGCTCATTGTAAAGTGTTAGACACTTTGGATCCTTACGCATGTTTCTAAGGACTCCATATTTTCGTATTTTAGTTATAGACCTCTATGTTTGGTTCTTGCATGTGGATATTTGCCTCTTTATCATTATAACGATTGTGTGCATTTCTAGATGTGCATTTCGGAAGTAATAAAAGCATCATTTTGTGACTATTCTCTATTTTATCATGTTTTCATTCCTTCTTCTTTCCTCTTCTCTTATATTGTGTATTTTTGTGCTATTTCAAGTCCCCTCCAATTCCATACTTAGTTGTGTTCCATGAAGCAATATGGTGAATGCGTATTTCACTGTGCTACACTCGTGCCTAGCCTCCTTTCATGCAATCCATATCATTATCTCTCTGAAAATATAGTGCTCACCCCTTTTCTAGTACTAATGCATTTCTTGTAGTTTACTTCATGTTATCCTTATTTCTTTGGTCCCTTGGCATTCTTAGCTTAGTTTCCCCTTTTGGCACTAGGAGTAGCAATATCGGTAGAAAAATATAGAGGAACCGACCTTCTCTAGATATTTTCCCAAGCTCACAAGGTCCCACAACTTGGGGATAGTTTCCTTGTGGTCTCAAACACCTCTGCCCTTTTTGAGATCCGAGATGCGGGTGCACGTTTGAGCAACCAACAGTTTCTGGCATGCTCGGTGGGACCAGCATTGAAAGCTCAAATTTCATATCTCTAAGTTCTGGTGTGTGAACTTAGTGTTTTATCCTTTGGAGGCTCATTTCAAACACATCTCAGCAATCCCAAAATTTTAAGATCTCTATTTCGATAGTCCCAGCACCTTTCATGATAAGGGTGCACATAAGAAGAAGTGCAATAGCTAAAGATTCTTTTGAATACCTCTAGCTATCCCCAAGAAGATTTCATCCCAAAAAATCCCATGCACACATCTCTATCTCTAGTGCACCGTGCCCATTCAACTCCTCCTCAAAACACACAACCTACGTGCCCTGTAATGGTAAATCAACAACCTCCTCCATTAAGAAGATTTGTAAACTTTGATGGAGGGAGTCCCTTACTCCTAGCTATGCAACATGATATGCCAAATGGTGTGCTCAAAAGTATTCCTTACTTTACTAGTGAGAATCAAGTCACCCCTCAGGAGCATATCTAGGATGTAGAAAATGTGTGTTCACTCTATCTAGATCACACATAATGATGTAGCGAAAGCTTCTTATGCAACCTCTTTCAAAGGTAAAGCACTTTAGTGGTATAGAGGCTTGAGACTTGGATCTATTAGCACCTGGGATGAGCTGGGAATAACTCTATGTAATTATTTTGAAGACAAGTCAGATCACCTATATTTGGTGGAGCAACTAATAACAACAAGGAGGGAACCCAATGAGCAGATGATTGATTTTAACATCATATTTCAGAAGACTTGGGACAAAATTCCTCTTGTGGTAAGACCTACAGCCCAACATGCTTTCCTTTATTATCTGAAGGTGCTCAACAATGATATTTCAGTTATGATCCAATCTATGGGAGGTAGGAATTTACCAACTACTTATAACATTGTAGTAAGGGCAGAAATAGTCTCATTCAGGTGGGAAATTTGGCTCCTAGACTACCCATGCCCTTGTTCCCAGAGATGTCACAAGCACCCCAACCTTCTGTGGCCCCTATTCCTATCCCTGAGCAAAGTGTACAACCAGTTGCCTCAACATCCTATTCTCTATCACAAAGCAAAAGAAAGATGAAGAATTGAAGGCCTTAATAAAAAATTTTATCAAACAAGTTCATATCATTAGAAAAGTAGCAAGTGCAAGTGTATAGAGGCAATTCTAATTAGGTGCATGGCCAAGGCAATCAGCCCTAGTGGAATCAATATGGAAATCAAAGATACACGCCTAATCAGAAGAAACATACATGGAAGCCTAATGCACATCTATCCTTGCAAGTTGTTCTTCCCAAACTTCTTTCCCAACACTTAGCATGAGTCAAGCACTTGTTCCAGTTTAGAACAACTTGGCACAAGAGTCAGAGTGGTGCTTCCCTTGCAAAATGCCTCATAGTCAGTATCATTGTGCTAATGATGTGTGTGCCTAAGCCTTCATGATCCAGAATGCTTCATCTTGTGAGCCCTCAACAAGCACCCATGAAGCAGATAATCCAAAGAACCAGAAGTTCCCCCAGAGTCCAATTTGATGTTATTTTGCATAGAGGACTTCTGCGCAATCAACCAAGCTGTAAAAGATACAAATAGACTGCGTGCCCAAGTTACAGACAACACAAGATATAATAAAAAATGTTAGAGTATAATGCACAAGTTATAATCCTGGCTACGCAAGAAGATCCACAAAAGAAGAAAGAATTAGAAAAGGCATCATGCAAAGTAAAAGCACTCAAATCCCTATATAGGAGACACCTTGTAAAGATTTGTCTTAAAAATCACGTGCCCCTCATTTGGTAGGCCAAGCCTCAACCCTAACTAAAATTCAGGCTTTTGTGCCCTAAGGCAGTCAAGAAGGGATGTTGTTCCTAAAATAAACAAGATGGGGGTCTCCCATTCAACAATGTTGAACAAATGAAGAGAATAATCATAAATGTCATAATGTGGGATGCCTTGACCATTCCATCTTAGTGGGACTTATTGCATGAAGCTCTAGCGCAACTCCCGCGCACCGACTGATTATGCACAAGCCACGTGCTTCATCCGAATTTTTCACGAAGAGGAGAAACTAGTAAGTGAAGTTTTGAAAACCCCACCCTTCTATATGTACTTTATTATAGGAAAACACCTAGTGCATAACTCGCATGATTGACTCAAAGCGCTAGTACTTCGGTTATGCCTAAAAATATAGTGAATGTCTTAGGTTTGAAATATATCCCTTTGTCTAAAGGATTCCTACAACTTGATGGCTCAATTGTAAAACCTTGGAGTCATCAAGGATCTTGAGTTAACCCTCCATGCATGTCCAAGCCTGAAAATTACTCAAGATGTGTTAATTATTGACCTACCTCCTTTTTTTTTTCCTATGTCTATCAAGGGAATTCACCGCCAAGGTGGGTGGCTACCTTTCTTCTGATTGGTCTCATATATTACTCAAGACAAGGTATGGTACCTGGTTTACCATACAAGCTGAGCCTATATTTTCCTATCATGTGGAGCCATATGTCCCATCCCCTCTCTAAGCCAATTGTCTTATCTAGGAAGAAAAGTTCCAGCTCTCAAAGAGAAGTGTCTTTCACCCTCTGTTCTAGACCTAGTACTTGATGAATGGGCATAAAGGCATAAAATTTTTTGATCTCTATGCTAAACAACTGGAAGCCTATGAAATTAGGCTTGGTACTTATTACATTTTAGAAGAAGATGCTACGCTTCCATGCACGCTCATGGGAGACAAAGTTGAAACTAGTCTATGGAAGTTGTACTTTGATGGATCCGTATAGGAACAACACGAGATCAAGAATGGTTCTCCTTTCCCATAAGGATGAGAAATTATTCTTCACACATAGGCTGTAGTTTGCATGCTCTAACAATGTGGAAGAATATGAAGCACTTGGTGCATGGCTTGCTCATTGCTGAAAAGAAGAAAATTAAAGTGTTGCAGATCTTTGGGGACACAAAATTGATCATCCACCAGGTCACCAAAAAATTCTAGACAAAGGATAAGCTTCTTAAATCTTATAAATATAGAGTTTGGGATCTACTTGAGAGCTTTAATGACCTTAATCTATAGGTAATCCCATGCAAGAATGAAAAAGAAGCTAACCAAATGGCTGCACTCGGTTCACAGTTTTCTCCTGTTGAGGACTTTTTCAAAGGAAACACTTAGCACATTAAGATGGTAATCAGACCATCCATTCTAGATAATAACACTAGCTGGCAAGTGTTTGACAATGATGTGTAGATCATCCAATTTATCCAGAATGAAGCTGAATTTTCATCAAGTATGCAAGCTGACTTACATGACAACTATGGTGACCAAGTAATACAGCTAAAGACAAATAAGTTTCCTAAAGGGCTGGTCACCTTAGAGAAAATTTTCAGCCTTGATGATGAGTTCAAGGGTGAAGAAAGATACATGTGCACTACGCAAGAGGATTTCTCCCCCATTACTATTACGCATGGAAAGGAGCTGCTACTCAACAGACTTGTGCGCATGAAGAAAAATAGGCCTTCATCTCTCTCTCAAAAATACAATGACATTTTCTCATGGGAGTATGAAGACCTCAAAGGTTTTGATCCAAGTGTTTCTCAACACTCCATTGACCTTGATCCTAGTATAAATCCCGTTAGATATAAGCAAAACTAGTCAATCCAAAAATAGAGCCCCTCATGAGAAAGGAGTTATCCAAACTCATTGAGGCAAAGATTATCTTTCCCATCAAATATTCCACCTAGGTCGCAAATCTGGTTCTAGTGCGTAAGAAAAATGGTGAAATCAAACTTTGTGTTGATTTTAGATATTTGAATAAGGCATCTCTAAAGGATCATTATCCTTTGCCTTCAATGGAGCAGATTCTACAAACCATAGCTTGGCGCATAGATGTTCTCCATGCTAGATGGGTATTCGGGTTTCAACCAGATCCTAGTTAAGGAAGAGGATCAATTCAAAACAACATTTACAACCAAGTGGGGAACATATGCATATAAGAAAATTCCCTTTGGTCTATCAAATGCGGGTGCAACATTTCATGCACCATGGATATTTCCTTCAAAGGTTACATCAATGAGTTCATCTTGGTTTACCTTGATGATATAATTGTCTTCTCAAAGTAGAGCGTGGATCACATGGCACACCTAGAAAAGGTCTTTGAGAGATGTAGAGAATTTGGGGTATCTCTTAACCCTAAGAAGTGCAATTTTTGGTGGCATAGGGAAAGCTCTTGGGCCATGTGGTTTTGAAGGATGACATCGTGATTGATCCTGAGTGCATTTCAGCCATCCTATCCCTTTCCTCGCCAAAAGACACAAAAAGGCCTTACAGTCCTTCCTTGGCAAGATTAACTTTGTTAGGTGTTTTATCCCTAACTTTACGGACTGGTTCGGCCCATCACCCTCATGCTCAAAAAGGACATAGCCTTCATATGGACAACAAAAGGAAGAGAAAGCTTCAACAAGATCAAGAAAGAGATTGCTTGTGTGCCAACACTCATCAATCCAGATTACTCAAAGGATTTCATCCTTTATGATTATGGCACTGATAAAAGCATTACTTGTCCTAACATAGGAAAATGAACAAGGGTTGGAACAACTAATGTGGCCTTCTTCACTAGACGCAAAGGATTATGAATTAAAATATAATCACATGGAGAAGTAGGTCTTCACCATCATGCACACGCTCAAGAAATTCAAGAGCATGCTCACCACAAATCATATCAAGGTGTTAGTCTCCCACTCATTTGTCAGAGAATTCATCATGGGAGAAAAAATTAGTGAGAAGAGAGCATGATGGGTGACAAAATCATGGAATATGATGTGACTATTAAGGCCACAAAGTTGGTAAGAGGCAGTGCACTCTACAAGCAGATTGCTAAGGATGCATAGAGTGAACCTAAGGCTTCATTATTTCTAGATGAAGATCTCCCGCATGTAGAACATGAACAAAATATAGACCCCGGTGCGCATGACTGGATGAAGGAAATGATCACATTCCTTTCCGAGGGTGTGTACCCTCCCAATTTGAACAAAGCAAAGAGAAGGCATCTGAGGTTGCAATCTATCCCTTATGTTTTGATTGATGGAATTCTCTTCAAAATAAATCTAGATGGCATGTAGAATGAATATTTGATAGTAGAATTTCATGATGGATTCTCTAGTGGACACTTCTCTGCCAAGACTACAACAATGAAGATCATAATGGTAGGTATCTTTTGGCCTACCCTATTTATAGATGCACACATATGGGTCAAAAATGCAAAGAATGTGATTTATTTGCAAGATAGAAAAGATTGGCAGCACTTCCCCTCTGACCAATCCAAGCGGATCATCCTTTTATGTAATGGGTTCTTGACTTCATAGGCATGATCAATCCACCTTTAAGTGTTGGACACAAGTGGGTGTTGACAGCTACAAATTACTTCACCAGATGGAAAGAAGTCTGTCACTTAAGGAATCAACTGAGGTAGTCATCCTTGACTTTCTCAAAGGTTTAGTCACAAGGTTCGGTATTCCTCAAAACATTATCTCTGATAATGCAAAGGCCTTCTTTGGTGATAAAATCACTGATTGGGCTATAAGTCTGGGAATTCACCTGAAAACCTCTTCCAACTATTACCCTCAGGGAAACATTCGTGCGGTAGAATCAATAAACAAGAACCTAATCAGAATCATGAAGTGCACAATGAACATCAACCAAAGACAGTGGCATATGAAGGTCTTACACGTGCTCTAGGTAGATAGAATCATAGTAAAAAAGGTAATAGGAACTTCACCTTACAAGCTTGTCTATGGCAAGGAGGTTGCCCTTCCTTTGACACTAGAACTAAATTCATTGGAACTTTCCCGCTGGAATTTGAGGGCGCGGATCAAAGAGAAATCAGGATGGTAGAGCTGGTTCATCTTGAAGAGCTCAGAAACTCTGTCATGATCAAGCTAGAATAACATCAACAAGCAACAAAGAAATGGTTTGACAAAAAGGCTAGGCCTCAAGATTTCAAAGTTGGGGACCTGGTTCTAAAATGGGATGCTGATAGAGCTAAACCAGGGTGCCATTCAAAGTTTGATGCACTTTGGAGTGGCCCATACATCATCAAGTCCTACAAAGAAGCTAACTCTTTCGAGTTAACTCATCCAGATGGAAGCACATTGTAAATCCTAGTAAACGGGATCTATCTCAAACCCTTCCATTAGGTTTACTACATCATGTTGTATATATTAAAGTAGTTTCAATTCCTCCAAGTGTGCTCTGTGCACATTGTTTGTTTGTACATAGTTCTTTCCCCTTGCATGCTTCTAGCGCCACGATATTTTGTTACTTCTTAATGCGAGCTTCTCTCAGTAGTTGTGAGATTCAAAACAGAGTGCATATATGATTTTCAAGTGATTACAGGGGCATTTTCATGATTGAACAAGTAGACTCCATGCCCAATGGATGCTTTAGGCTATTGATCTCTTTCATCTAGTAGGAAGATGGCCCCAAAATTCACCAAAACTGTTATCCAAATAGCTCTCCTAGCAATTTAGATAACTTACATACACATTCTAGCCCTAAGTTATTCATTGAAGAATTACACACACTCAAAATCACTTGGCACATTCCCTTGGTTGCAGTTTACCTACGCACCCCTTTCCTTTTCTCCTTCCACTTCTCCCTTGCGCCCAAATTCCATGTGTTCACCTTATTTCTAGTCAAAACGGCGCACCTCCAAAGTTTGAATCCAAAAGTGGGGACCCAAATGAGAGTGGGCTCGCCACATAGTCCAAGTTGAAAATTGGGACAGTGGGCCCAAAATTAACTAAGTATGGAGAACGAGCACTAGCTCGCCACGTATTCAGGGTCTAAAAAGGTAAGAGAAGCTATTGAATAGTCCAAGAGCCTACAGAGGATTCCATGTGTCAACCCGACGCTCTTTTAAATGCAAAATCTTAAGCGGGATTCTAAATGAGCACGAAGCCTCCATGTGTCTAGTCTCATAAAGGGACGGGGTTGGGGTTAAATAATCAAATCATTGAGATAGGCCAGCGGAGGGTACCAAGTGTCAGCATGACACTAGTTCAAGAGAAAATTAGGGAAGGTTTCTAAACAAGCGCTAGGCTGCCGCATGTCCCCTGGGTCGGATATATGACCATGCTTTGAGAAAAAAACTTAGCCAAAACATAAAGAAATGGAGAGAGCTACAGGAGAATATGCTACGTGTCATCCCGATGCAAATTCAAATGTGAAATACGAAGGTTGCCCTCGAGACATGCACCAGCCCTCCACGTGTCTAGTTTTAAAAGGGGGCCCATTTTGGTAGTTGGTTCCCACCATTTTGTATGGACCTGATTCAAATTTCAAATGAGCATATATTTTGACTCGGTGCTTGAAATACATAAAATTTGGCACAGCTGGAAATATCTCAAACTCATCTATGCCATGGAGATCTCGAAAATTTAATTTTGGAGAGGTTAGATGGTAAAAAAATATAAAAATGAAGAAACATCTTCGGGCCATTAATATAGGATCTATTTGCCCCAAAACCAGATTGAATTTGATCTAATCCGCTATTCCTCCTCCTTTGATGCATCAAACAAATAATCGATGTAGATATGACAGATTTGGGGTAGATTTGCAAGAGGCATTGATGGCGGTAGATGAGCCTCAAATTAATTTTCCCACCTCTTTCTCCTTCTTCCCTCTCGTCTTTCAATCTATAAAAGAAGGGTCGAGGATCATTGTAAAGTGTTGGACACTCTGGATCCTTACTCATATTGCTAAGGACTCCATATTTTCTATATTTTCTATGTTTGGCTCTTTGATGTGGATATCAGCCTCCTTATCATTGTAACAATTTTGTGCATTTCTAGAAGTAATGAAAGCATCGTTTTGTGACTATTTTCTGTCCTAACGTGTTTGCATTCCTTCTTCTTTCCTCTTCTCTTGCATTGTGTATTGTTGTGTTATTTCAAGTCCCCTACAGTTCCATACTTAGTTGTGTTCCATGAGAGTGATCTGGTGAATGCATATTTCACTGTGCTACTCATGCCTAGCCTCCTTTCACACATTCCCTATCATTCTCACTTAGAATATATAGTGTTCACCCCTATTTTCTAATGCTATCACCTTTTAGTGTTGTTTACTTCATGTTATCCTTCTTTCCCAGCCTCCTTATCATTCTTAGCTTAGTTTCCCCTTTCAGCACTAGGAGTAGCAGTAGTAGTAGAAATAGATAGAGGAACCAGCCTTCTCTTGAGATCCATCCCAAATTTGCAAGGTCCCATAACTTGGGGACAGCCCATTGTGGTCTCAAACACCTTGGCCCTTTCGAGATTCGAGACACGGGTGCATGTTTGAGAAACCAACAGTCACATGTTCATTTTCTTCTATACATTACCATATCCTACATATGTAGGGCTGGTCCCTTGCCTGCACCCAATAAAACACACTATTATCAAAACCTTCCCATACCAAACACACCCCTTACCTCATAAATCTCATATCCAATCCTCACTTCTTATCATACCCACCTACCACTTACCCCTTGTTAGCCCAATCTATTCATGCCATTTATACCTATTCCCCTATTTTCCTCTCATGAAACCTACCCTTACATCTCCTGACATATCCTTACCTCTTACCCTTTCTCTCTATTTCCCTATTTTCCCAAAAATTTGGTCGACACTGGTCAGCAATGACCATTATCGGTCATGTGTAACTAGCATCGGTCACCTACTACTTGACCGATGCCGACCAAATACCACCAACATTAGCCATACCTTGACTAACATCGGTCATTGTTACCGTGCCCAAACCCAAAACCCCAATTTACTTTACCTAATTTCCTTCCCATTTTCCCTATGAACCTACCCACACCTCATCTAAGTCCCTCACCAACCCTCTTCACCCTACCTCGACCTTTCCCACCCCCTCTTTCATTCATTTAACCACAAATTTCAAATATTTTAACCTCCCTACATCTACCCTCTATATTTCCTTATTCCTATATGAAATAACAACAAAAGGATTCAATCTTACCTCGTCTCAATGTCACCTCCTGGTGGCATGTCCTGCCACCGTGCGGTGGTCCACCCGAACCCTCTCCTACCTCCGCCATGTCCAAATCAACCTCCAACCTCTCTACCAATCACCTCCCTCTGCCTCGATCTTATGGACCTATCTACTTGGATCTCCTCTCCAACCGGATCTCTCCACCTCATCTCGGTATAACCCACATAATTTACTCTCACCTAGGCACAAAATTATCATGCTCTCGTCATTTTCACAAATCTAAAATGTACAAATGAATCCATATTATACAGATTTTTCCTTTTTATATACCCACATCGACCTGACCAATGTCGGTCATGGCATGCCCTAGTCAACCGACGTCAGTCATTACTTAACTGACATTGGTCACCTGCCATCCTCCTTTCAATACCTTTTACCCATTTTGGCCCACAATTATCTTTCCCACCACCTCGTAGCCATTCCCCACACTTTTACCACTTACCTACTAGCCCACATTACCTATAATTATCCTTAATTACGTTTAGGACCCTATTAGTTTCCCGCGGTACCTTGGTCTTCCCCACTTTGTACCTTATATTCCTTGATCCAACAACTTTAGTGACCTTTGAACCCATGTGCTCATTGTACCTTGCGACGTTGTGCCTTGTTTTTCCTAATGACCTTACTTTTCCTATTGTCGTGTCATTTATCCCGACCTTACCTTTGGTGTACCAGAACATACCTAAATGTTCCTGCACCTGACCTACATTGTGCTTCTTGACCATATCCTATACCTTGGATACCGGAATCACATCACCTTGTTTGGATAAACCTATCGACCTTGGACGATGTGGAGTTTGCAAGCTCTTCAACCAGAAGCTGTGTCATAGTTTATAAAATGTGTGTGTGTTTGATTGCCACTACCTTTAACCCAGCACTGTCTACCTATTTTTAACCTCTACGCTTTCCCACATTTTCCCACATCTACGTTCCTTTTCACCACATCCACCTTTTATCAAACCACTCACCACTTTCATCTTCCACCTCACCGGTTCCTAGTTTGTGGGGATCACCTTCACCCACACATGGGGAACCACTTCTTATTTTTTTCAACATCGCTTACCAATACAAGATACGTGACAAAAAGGGGAAAATGTAGACACCTAAATTTGGTTACATTCCCCTAGTCTCTGATCGGATAACCAACTTAAACATGGGCTTTACCTAACCACGGCCCCTTTCAACCCACATTAATAATTAATTTAATTATTTTAAATAAACTAAATACCCATCCTTACAATATCCATTATATTATTAGCTTAATTGAACTAATTTCCACCTCACCCTAGACCTATTCTTGGCATATTTCCACAACTAATAATAACTAAGTATTACTTGCCTTAATGAGATAGAATTTGGTCTAACCCTAAAATCAATGCCTAAGATTTCTCTAACCACATTCCTATACATTAGAAGGGAAGCTTTCATTCTCGATCTATGATAACACACCAACTTGGCCTAAGAAATTAGATAGATCTTCTCATTTTAGTAAACTTAGTGAATCCCACCTTAACTAACGTCGGTTAGGCATAAACCGATGTTGGTCAAGATGGAACCATCACCGCTACCATTTTTTCACCTTAGTAACCTTGTTTGAGAGGTTGACACATTTTGGACCATAGGAGAGAGATTAGGGCTGCATGTAAGAAAAACCAACATCTTTTCACACATCCAGACATTCATAGCAAGCACCAGGAAAAATCCAGAAGCATTGCACTCATGGAAGAATTCTAGGATTCACTGATATGGTACCAAATACCATCCTTCTGATCAACTACCATTACCATTCAGCCATCCAGTCTGCATCACAGTAAGTGTATCCATAACCAACATTGTTATTTCAGTTAGTATCTTTTGTTACTCCTATTATTAATATATAGTTTTCCAACTTGTAATCCAACCATTTCCTTATCCACACCACCAAATCACCTATCCTCACTTGTTGTTCATCCATGAATACCCCGAGACTTCTATAAAACTCCTTATCCACCCTACCATCTCTAACGAATCCCGATCAAACCTTGTAATCGAGATCCTTTTGAGTTTCATACATCTTGACCTTATTGATGCCGATTACCCTAACCATCGTCAATTCTACATAAATGATCACCAGAATACTAAAGCAATGTCATTCTTTGTGTCTTATGCCCTACCCAAGAATAGAGCTAAACAACCTAGAATCGGACCTTGACCAATCCCAATCCCGATGACCTTGACAACCACCTCATCCTTTAGATCTAAGTATAGCCTAGCATATTTTGATTGGATTTTCTTATTGTGCTTGAATGAGATACCTAAATCATATCAACTATAGTAGGAATTTACTTATTTATCACATTAATTTGTTTTAAATAGTGGATTGACAACCATTTAGGAAGTATCACACTTCTCGGAACTAGCATATGCTAGGCAGTCCACATCATATATCATTTAACTTCTCTTTTGTGGTCTTGTTTTCTATTACAGGTAGTTCCTCATAGCCAAAAGGAAGCTCTCAAATCGGCATTGGGTCAAGAATTCAGAACACACACATCAAAATCCAACTAACCCATTTAATAGGTATTCCTCCTAGCCCATAACCCTATCTATTTCGTCATTCAACAATGTAAAGAAAATAGTGAAACAAGGTCTTGTGACAAGTCTATCCTTTACAGTGTCGAATGCCCTTTGCTTCACCTCTCCCCAATGAAAGGAACTCTTGTGTCTAAGTAATTCATCCAAGGGTGCAGAAATATTGGCATATCCCTTTAAAAACTTCCTATAGTAACCCATATGCATAAGGAATCCACGCACAACGCCTGGTAGGCTCCCTAAACCCACAATGGCTGCAACCTTGGTGGGATCTACTAGTAAGTACTCCTTGCATATGATATGTCCCAATAAGGTTCTAAATGGGGTAGAAAAGACATAATTCTTGATGTTGAGGGATATCCTCAACTGTCGACACCTTTCAAACATTAGTCTTAAGTTATCACAATGGCCCTTGACTAGACCATACACAGTCCAATCATCCAAATACACTTGAAGAAATTTATGGATGAAGTCCTGAAAGGCTTGCACTACAATGCACAAGAACACAACAAGCACATTATTCAATCCAAAAGGCATGATCGTATAGGAAAAAATTCCCCATTTAGTGGTGAAAGTTGTCTTTCTCTAGTCTTCCTTTGCAATCCGTACTTGGTGGTACCCTGAGAACCCATCTGTGAAGGAGTATAATTCGCCCGGTTACCCCCTCTAAAATTTCTTCAGTAAATGGGGTAGGGAAGGGATCAATGACACATACTACATTCAGGTCCCTATAGTCAACACAAATCCTTATCCTCCCATCCTTTTTGATGTTGATGACCATTGGGCTTATCCATTATGATTCTTCCACAACTTCAATGATACCTAAGCTATCATTTTTTCAATCTCCTCCTTGACCCATACACATAAATTTGGATTCATCCGATATGGCCTCTTTTGATTGGGCACGCACCTTCCTTTAATTTTATCTTCATCTCCCCCAAGGAATGGTGGACACCTTTGAGTTCATGATACCCACGAGGGAATAAATCCTTGGAATTTGCGTAACATATCAATGATCTTTGAGACCTCCTTTTCCAACCAATAGTCTCCAATGATTACTTCCTTAGGTTTTTCCTCTGACCCAATGTTAACCTTCTTCATTTTTAAAGGCTCATGGTAAGTGTGCGTCCTTTCATCAGTGCTATCTATAACATTGCACATTCTTACAGAGTGGTTAACATCTAGACTCTCCATTTCCTCCCCATCTATGACATAAACCATCTTTCCTTTTTCCTTTTCTATGCATGCTTTCTCAAACTGCATCTCCTCGACTCATCCTCATTGAAGCATGCCTCTAAAATGGGCTCACCTAACAAATATAGCCTATCTTCTACCATGGCACTATCCCCCATCGTAAGGCACTTGATCACTTGTAATGCCTTATCCATTGATGGATTTGTGCTCTGATATTCAAAATCTTGGATGAGATCAATTGTCAGCTCCTGCCAATTTCCTGTCTGTCGGAAATATTTTTGAATGGATATACCATGCACGTGCACAACCTTGTAGTGTGGAATACAAATTATGTACCCATAATGATGGTGGCAAGGCTTTTGTGCCTCCTATCTAAGACTTCTCACATGCTTGGATATGAAATGAAGTGGTCTCTTTACCATGGTAGTCTTGAATGACCTGTGGGCACATTTCTCCTAGAAAAACTTACAGAGAATGTGATTCTTACCTCACGCCACTCTAGGAGGCTCTCTCGATGTGTAGCCCACCAGTGCACTACAGTCCCGAGTAGGCTATAACTGAGCATCCCTCTTCTTTTGTCCTCATTTTTCCACTAAGCTTCTATGTCCCATAAGAAAATTTTAGGGTATGCCCCTCTAGACTAACTTGCTAACTTCTTTCCTCCTAGGCACTTGAGTGAGTGTGCCTTGGTCACTTTTGTTATAAACCCCCTTAGCTATTGCCTAATTAACTCATAGGTCCGATGTGCCTAAGTGTCACATGCCATGATTTTTGTATCACTTAAAGACTAGGTATCATCAAATTAGATAACTCCTTATGTAGGGTGAATTATCTCCAAGTCTCTTATGGAGCACACATAAATTCTATCAAAGACCTCTTCTCCCAAAGGTTCAAGTGTAAGTCACCGACCTCCCACATCCGAGGGATGATGATCCATTCTTCCATGTTCTCAAAACTAATATATCCTTTGTTGAACCTCATATCAATGTTGTTCTTATAACACCATGGGTGCCCAAGAAATGATGAAAAATTGTCCCGACTTGGTGAATGCCACGACTTTGAAGTCTCCAATAAGCTTGGCCCCCGAATGGTAATCACTTCATTTTTAATACTCCAAAGGGCATTGCCTTAGTTTTTTTCCATATATATCACATTCGAAGATGGTTACAATGTGGTCCTTCACATTTAATGCTAGGCGTCCAATGTAAGAACATTGACTTATGCTCCAGTGTCAATCAATATGTTTCTTAGAAGCCAAGCATCCACAACTACGTTTAGTGTGATTTCTTTGTCATAGTCAAGGCTATGGGGAGGGAGATTTTCATGCAATACCTACCTTTTGTGCTTCTCCACTTCTACACATGGAATATTCTCCCATAACCATTCTCCCAGCAAGGGAATAATATTATCTTGCCTTAACATCTTGCACACTTCTTGACCTCATCCATGTCCTTCAGGGAGCCTTAACATTCCCTTTTGCTCATGTTGCTTGGAATTCTCCCTTAGACATTGGATTTCTCCCTGCAAACTCTGAATGACATCCATTGTCTCTTGATACACTTGATTTTGGTGGAAAGGGTCTAGATACTTCCCATGTACCACTTCTTCTCTTGAGACTAGAGTATTTTTCCTTGGTAATTATTTGGCACACATAACCTCTACTCATGTTTTAACCGAAACAGGTTCTAACGCTTACTCACATGCCACTCTAGGCATCCATTGTGTGTTAGCCTTCTTTATACTCACCATCATAGCACCATTTTCCTTCCAGTGCTTTTAACTTATGTGCTCAAACAACACAGGTTACTCCTCATACTTATGTTTTTTCCCACACCATAAGCATTACAAGAAATATGGACACACGCGCCTGTAATGTTATTTGGATCCACAGTTATATAAGGTTCCTCATGGGAACTCACTCCTTCCTCCTCCATGGTTACTATGACAATGGAATCCTCTACAATAAACTCTCCCATGCATCCCTCCATCCATACATCCTTCATAATGACGATCATCTTCTTTGGAACCACTAGAAAGGCTGGTTTGGTGGACACCATGATCAAAGGCCTCATGGATTTGGTCAATAAGCCTACAATCCTTAGTATCATGGGTCGTAGAGGTACAAATATTATAGTAGCAAGACACATTCTTCCGAATTACATGCTGCAACAAGGGGCATCTACTCGCATCATGGTCCCCATGACAAATTTCACAATCTACCGCTATGGTGTGTACTAACTTCCGGGGAAACTATCCTTGGCATACCCCTTTACTTCACAATCCACACACCAAAGACCACTACAAGTCTCATTTGTAGAGTTTGTAGACAATTTCTCTAAATTTTTAGCCATGGACATCGATTTGAGCCTCTAGAAAAGGGCTCACACCAATATTAATGCTCCCAATTTCTTCAACACGTATGGCAACCTATAGAGCCTCGCGTGAGTCAGTAAATGTTTTATGGGACAATGCCCTCCTAAATGGAGTGATCAACCCTCTAAAAAACCATTGAGCATGTTGTGAAGGGTGAATGTCATATGATAATTTTGATAGGAGATTCTTAAACCATGCATCATACTCCCACACACTCTCTGCCATTCCCTACTGGATCTCCTTCAAAGCATTGATGCTCTTCTACTCAAACTCTAGTATATGGAACTCTGATAGGAAGGAATTTTTCAATGCGGTGTAGTCTACCACCATCTGATAGGGTTCATACTTCCTATACCATCTATGCACACGTCCTTGCAATGTTATTGTAAAATGACTAGCCTTCTGCTCTGGGGTAGTGATCCCCTTCGCGCGCCATAACAATTCACACTTGTGCACATGTTCCGTAACATCCTCTATACCATGGTAATATGGAAAGTGTAAAGAAATTTCAAATATTACCTGAGGAGGTGGTTGAGGCCCTTGTCCTCCTGATCTAGATCCTTGGTTCCCTCCAGTGTTCCCTCCACCAGATCCATTAGATCCACTAGGTCATGTGCCTCCCAATCCACCAGTTCCACCTCCATATCCTCCTATAACTAATAATGGGCCTGAAGTGGCTATGCATAGTGTCCCCAATGTCCCATTGAATTGCATGCCAATAGTCTATGAGATTGCTCCACTACTAAAAGTGTATCATGCGCCACTCCCAGATGTGTTTCCTAAACCTTGTGTACTTGTACTTTTCCCAAAAATTCCTCCAAACACCGGAATGGTATGTGCAGCCATGGATGTCCCAAATGAAAAATTATACCTCCTGGGTGTCGATCGGTCACTCCCACCGATACCAACTGGGTTATTAATACTCCTTTGATTTGGAAAACCAAGTGCTAGGGTTAGTCTCCAGTGGGTTCGATGCACACCGAAGACTCTCCTTTTCCATACAATGAACTCTCATCGGGCATGAAGGAACCTCTCTCTCATGCTTTCCAAGATGGGGTAGCATAAACTTCTCAAGCTCCATGTCCTCCACGTGACTTTAACACCTTCTCGCAACATCTACCTCCATAGATCCATCACACTTGTAACCTCGTGTTGTCTAGTCATCTCCCTTTCACGAGCTTCACTATACTTGAGCCGTCTCTCCTCCCTTTCCTTTTTCAGCCGTAATGTCTACCATATTCCTCCACCCTAGCTTCCTTTCCCACCTCTTAGAGTATCTTATCCAGCCATGGGGAATGCTTCTAAACTCAAAGTAACGACCAAGATCTTCATAGCTAGAGGAATAACACTAAAAATGATCCTCTAAGTTCCCTCAGAAACTCAAACTCAGGAACTCACGGGAAAGAATACGTCAAAATGGTGTATTCTTAAATGTAACTAACTAGCAATCCCTTCCACTAGTGATCAATATCATGTGTCCAAGCCGGAGATATACATCTTGCATCATCTCGATAGTCATCTATTTGGTCCACAAGTGTGATCTATAGAACTAGCTTGATCTAGATGTGTATGCTGAGATCCATTCATATAGCTCTATTGGGAAGTAAAAAAATAATGTTTCATACAACTCATGGTATAGGTTTTTTTCTACCCATCCATGAGCATTGAACTTAGGTCAAGTGTTGAATCTTGGAGAAAACTTGTCCTTTGTGCTCTTGAACCACATTTCAACAATTTCTAGAGTCAAGCACTTTGTCATTACACATCACACGAGATAAATATGCATTTCATTTCTCAAAACTTCAAAAAGAGGTCCCGGCATCCGAACCAAGATGTTATCATTTTTATGCCCTCAAAGAACAAGGAAATCCCATGCATGTCGACCTATCACCCAACATGCACTAAGCACTCACCTAAGGCACGTGCGGGTGTTGTCCCTCATTTTATGTGAGTTGTGAGAATATGCATTAGTTATGATATAAACTTAAGTGAAGAAACTGAAATGAATCATACATTTATCTTAGAGCTTAGAATAGCTTCTAGACCAATGTGTTCATTCATATAAGAAAATCATTATAGAACATAGATTTGAATCATAACAAAAAAGAAATGCATAGGGGTTTACACCCACTCATATGAAATATATATATATACACACACACACACACACACACACATATATATATATATATATATATATATATATATATATATATATATATATATATATATATATACATACATACATATATATATATATATATATATATATATATATATATGACCCATACATATGTAAGTAGAACTGAAACCACACATATATTCATATTAAGCATGTTGATAACCACATTACATTAACTCAGGCAATCACAGATTCATATGATAGTGCAGACCAATGTCATGCATCAGAACTGGACTTAAGCCCTTCATAATACAAAGAAAAATATTCAGACCCATCCTCTTGATACAACATATTCTTACATATCCTTTAAACCTAACCAATAGAGCCCTCACAACATTCCCCGCATAGCTTCACCTCTCTTTAATTCTCAGCCTCTCTATCCATCTCCTCCTCCTTTTCTTCTACAAGGAACTTGTATATATAGCTTTATAAACCATTGCCATGCCTTTTTGAAGTTATATATTTCTTTCCATGTGTCCAAGTGGTCCTCGATGGGATCATGCTCCTATATATGCGAGCTCTCCATTGTTTTCCATGATGACCTTCTAGAATTTTCTATCACAAGGTATATTCCTTACGTGGGCACTAAGTTACCATACGGCACCTTATCCACTCCACATGTGCAGTTAGGTCATGTTGTCCTTATGTTCTACCCGATATGCCAATTATGGCTAAGTCCCAAAACCTTTTCTCTTGCCTTGCATGTGTGCCATTGGTTCTACTAAACCCTCCTAAAACCATGTCCTACATGCTTTCTCCTTGTGTGCCCATCTTCAAATAGGCCTTGCACACCCATGCACCTTCTTATACTTAACCAATATTTTAGGGGCCCAACAAGTGGCATTTTAGTTGGGATCCAATAGGGGCACTCCAATGACCTCACAAAAAATCTTGCATATATCTCCAAGAGAGGAATTTGCTAGGAAAGAGGGAAAGGGAGTGAGAAAGTTAGAAAAGAGAAACTAATGTCAGTAAGTAGAAAATTAGAGACTTGCATGCACTTGAATTTAGAAGAAAAGAAATATATGTGTAATAGAACAAGACCAAATAGTGTTTAATGAGCACAAAGTACCACTAAGATCCTTAGTAAAAAAGGCTAAAATTCCTTCTTCCTTTATTGAAGCTCAAGCAGAAATTGTACATAACATAGAAGTAGAAGACATTCTTGAGTAGGGAAAATAGAAGAATTTTTCTATCTCTTTTCTCTCTTCACAAGGATATCTCTCTCATGAATTCACAAAAAATAGCTCCAACATCTAAGAAGTTTCAAAAGTTTTTCTAAGAAGAATAGGAAGTTTTTTTAAGCAGAACTCAAATGAGGAGCTTGTTCCAATTTATAGAAGAGAAGGAAACTCTTCATCTTCCTGGTGAATTTTCAAATAATTTAATATGACTTTAGAATATTCATATTCCATTTAAATATTTAAGTTCTTTTTATAAAAACAAGGTGACTTTAAGTTTACATTATATTTTCAAATTGACTTAAAGTTATATTAAAAAGTGAAAACCTCAACACAAGAATATAACATTGATGAGAGAGAGTGTTGGGTGAGAAGAGAAGAGATAGAAAGAAGAGGAAGAATAAGAAATAAGAAGAATTATGAAGAAGGATGAGCCACCGTAGTGGATTTTACCTCTGACCCTTGACTGCTTCCACTTCATGCTCTTGAGAAGCCCTATATTCCTCTAAACTCTTTACTAAAATGAGTTACTGCAGGTTCCCCTTTGTTGGCATGAGGAATGTGAACGCATCTCAAGGTTTCTATCCATCCATCGACCACATTATTGATGTATTTACATTTCCCAAATCATGATGAATTTTTCTCTACGATAAGTGCAGTAGAGGCCCAAATCTCTGAGAGGAAGTCGAGGGTATCCTTAGTGAAGGAAAAGGTGTTGTCTACCTATTTCTTGACATACTATTCAAATGGACTGATATACTCATCGATAGTTATATCTTCAACAATTGCAGAACTCGAGATTTTGAGTTTTCTGATTTATACTATCTTGCAATTTGTATGCTTGTTCCTCTTTTTCCCCCACCTCTATGATGGTCTAATTTATTGCCTCAAATCTGATTTCCAAGGATCTCTCCCATACATGTGAAAATTCTTCTAAGGGGGTTTCATAAATCTTCCTTTTGATCAACTCCTAGTGATGAGTGTTGCTCATTTAATCTACTATTAGGCCCAAAGGTTCCCAATAGTCCCTTTCTTTCTCCAAGTCCTCCCTGAGTATTCGTTTCCTATTTGCTGTCACACACATAGGAAAAGAGTTTGACTGCTTCTTTCAGCACTAAATTTCCTTTTTCAAATATTTAGTTGATCCATTCATTATTCAATCACCCCTATATTGTAAACTCACATGTCTTCTGATGGATTTTAGATTGAAGCTAATAATGGGCACAACTTCCTCGAAAGGGGAATTGTCATGTCATTAGGATCAAATAGATGTTTCACATAGAATGATAGAGTTCACACTTTCTCCTTCGATTAATACATATTCTTCTTATAATCCTTATTCCTTGCCACTATGTGAGTGAAAGATTGTTGATTCATGTAAAAATACCCTTCATGCATTTCCAGTCTAGTTGAATTGTGCTCATTTCATATTTAGTTGGTTCCATCTCATGCATGGGCTTGATTACTTTGGGCTAACATACTTTGATGTATTGATTACTCGTTTCCCCACTGTAGAAACATGAGGCCATATGTGTGAAATTTCTTGATATTTTTTTATTTCGAATATTAGACAATCATTGATGGATTAGGAGATTCCACTTTTTGCATAGTGCGGGTATCAAGGACAATTGTTTCATGCATCCAAGGAAACATCTCATCGACTCAAGCTCAATGATAGGTGCACCAATGGTACCCTATTCTGAAGGAGGAGGAAAATATTGAATGAGAGAGGTATGGGTGTCATCAAGAGGGGAAACCTCCTGTGGTGGCTCAAAGACTAAATCTTGAACCATGTGTTCTTCATCCACTTGTGCCTTTTTCATGGGGTGTTCTTCCTACATTTTTGCTATCAAATCTTCCTCTAATAGTGATGCAAATGAGCCTTCTTCTACTCTAAGTTTCTTTGGCATCTTCTTGTGAGGAGAAGCTTCCAACTCTATGGCCTTCCTTTTCAAACTCACTCCAGAGTGTTTAGAACTAGAAGTCACCTCTATGAATTTTGAAGATGACTGATGTGAGGCTTTCTTCTAACTTAGAGGAATTCCTCGTGACTGGATGGTCATGGTTCTCTTCTTCTAAAACCAATTTCTCATTCTCCTTACCACCTTCTCAATCTACTCTAATATATCCCCTGATTCATAAACATACCAGTTGATTGGAGGTACAGGGACATCTTGATTGCCACGTACTCAAGATCATACATCTTTGTCCCATCATCTTGCAAAATATCTTCATACCAAGAGAACTTGAATTTATTCATTTCACTAATTGTCATCCTCATATGATCCTTTTCATGCACTTCAAATTCATCCATGCAATTGGCCTAGTAATCCTTGACTTACGGCTCGTGTTACAATTCTGGGACATAGAAAGAGTCAAGATCTTCTCAGATGTCAAAATTAATCCTAGTAACATGGGAATGCAAAGTCAAATGAGCGAAAGTATCCTCCAGATGAGATGCATCATTTGAGCTCTTACACGTGAATACCCCAAGAGAGATAGGAAATGGAATCAACTTCTTCCTCCTACTTCTGAGCATGTTATTCACCTGAATGATCTATCTGCAAAGCTCGAACAATACAATTTTTTCACTAAGGTACTTGGGTAGCCTTATCGATGCTTAATCAAAGCCATCAACTCGTAGGTAGGGGAATTTCAAGAATTGTATGAAATAGGATCCATACTTCTTAATCAAGGATGCCACTTGTGATGACATCCTAGCTTCCGATCTCCTTCCAAGTTTTGGACTATGTACATCATGAATGCATCATTCACATGAGAAAAATGCCTATGGCTTTCCTCCATCACCACCTGTGGAAGTTTCTCGAACACAAGCACCTTGGCGGAAATGTTTTGTATGAGAGACAATCCTTTGAATGATATTGAGATAGCGAGGAGGTAGACCAAGTAAGAAGTCATGTGGAACTTCTTCGTCATGGGTACTTGGAGTAGTTGCAGATGATGTACCCCTAGTCAATTCTCTTCTTTCCTTTTGTCAATGTCAAGATGAAAAGACCCATCCAGTCTTGGAAGTCTCTTATGCTTACTTCACCCATTACTCTACTGAGGAGAGTGATGACATCCAAATATCCTTCTCGAACTCACACCTTGGAAGATTCTTAGGCATCCTTGAGGGATTTCTCCTATTTTCAACCATGACCCCAATGCAACCCCTTACACATATGCATCTATTGCTTCGAATCATGTAAGGCCCTATATTTTGAGATGGCAACCATGTTAGGTGATGTCATTATATGTAGAGAGAGAGATATGGTTCTAGGGATGATGACTTCCACTTCTTATACCATTATTAGCTTAGATGGTTTATGTTTTAGGTTCATAGTGGTGAGAGTAGGCTAGGACCAACTCATGACTTTAGACAGACACTAGGTGTCTTGTAACAATGAAAAAGCCACTGGTGAATATCTGATCTTCAATCTTCTTTCAGTATTTGGTTTTCATGCAAGTTATTAATTCATTCAGGTCTATGTACAAGACATCACTGCCTTCTATCTCATACTCGCAGGTGAAGGGATTAGCCGTCTTCTCTCACATCAACTTCCTTCATGTTTTTCCCTAGAATAACAACTCACTATTTTTAGTAAGTATGAAAAGGCAACTTCCTCAAACCTCAATTAGATGATATGACCCTGATTTCCCTTTCACCTTACATTGCTTGCTCTTTCTAGATCAAATTTCTATTTTTAGCAGATATCAGTGGGATAACTTACTATTTTTATTAAGTGCCAAAAATGTTCGCTCCGATGAGTTCTCATCTGCAGATGCACCTCCAATGTCTTTGTCTCCTTCACAAGTTCTTCTATTGCTGACTTTCCTAAAATAGCAGTCCCCTATGTAGAAGACCTACTATTTTTAGAAATTGGGATTTTGGAGGTTAGATTGATGAGGAACAAAGTTTTTTGATATGGGGTTTTCCCAATGTCACCTATTTGAAATTTTAGAACTATCCTCTTAATAGTTAGGAGATTTTAAACTTTCAAATTTTGAACCTGGTAGTGCTTCTAGACATGAAAACCATTAATGGACCTCAAAATTGTAGGTATAGTTTTCTCCTCCATTTTTGAAAAAAATTATATTTCTAATGTGGGTTTTTTTTTTTTGGTGCTTCACATGAAATCTTACTTCAATCCGACAACCGATTTGATGGGAAATCCCACTTCTTTCTTTGTTGATCCGAGGAGGAGAGTTTGAAAGTATTTTTTGATGGTCTTGGATAGAGGAACAAAAATAAAAAATGGTTCATTGATTCGTGCACTAGTTTGCAATATTTTTGTGAATCTCCATTTTTTTGGCTATGGAGATTTTCTATTGTTCTCTTCATTGTTCTTCGTTTCTCCTTCTTTGTTTGCTCAAAATTCCTTCTGAGACCTATATGCTTTCATGGAATGAAGGGAGTATTTCTGTGATAGGTCTGGTTCAAGGTTCAACAATGGTGGATTGATGGCAAGGAGGTTGTAGAGGAAGAATGGAGATATGGCTATGCACAAGAGTGGAAGCAATTAGAAGCAGGGAAACAGGTAAATATTTAAATTTTTAAAATCATGCTAAGAGAAGGATGGGAACATTTTCTTGTCCCTAACATCCATCATGTCAAAGGGATGTAAGGAGATCAATTTCCATGGTAAGAAAGAATCTGACATGTGGCATTGATTTGACAAGCTGGGAGAGAGTTCTAAAAATAAGCTTTAAAGCACTAAGGGGTTGAAAGTGGGTCACATGGGTGACCAAAACTATCTCCTAGAAGGCTGGGTGAATTTTTCATGGTATGATGTCCCCGACATATGAGGTACATGAAGGACATCAAATTCCATGGTAGTCTTGGAGCTGACATGCGGCGTTGATCCGATGATGAGGAATTTAAGCTCTAAACTGCACCCATGGGGTTGAATCGGCAATGTTGATGGTCATATGGGGTTCTAGAGGTCACATGGGGGTTGGGAAAAATTTACAAGGTTGATGTACCTGAGCCTTAGAGAATTTGGTGACATAAAATCCCACGGGCTTTTGGAGTTTACATATGTCCTCCCAAAATTTGGCTAAGTCCCGAACTTGCTCCAAGAGGACAACTTGCGATGATGATAACTTGAGCTCCCAATGGAATTTTTGGAACCTTTTTATATGAACCTTCTTTGGAAATGAAATTTTAAATCCAATGGTGGGGTATCATGTCTTTATTCTTCTATTTGATTACTGAAAAAGCGTATGTTTTATTTGGTACTCCACTTATGCCTGAGAAAACCTACCTACAGACCTAATGCACCAAAGTGTTTTGAAACATATGATTTCACCATATTGTAGGGATTATAATTCTATTTCCAAAGATGTTTTGTTTTATCCTAAATCCATCTGGAGCTCCTGAAATCATCTTCCGAAGCCCAATGGTTGTTTTGGCCTGTGCACTGATTAGGCCTGTGAACCCTAATTTTAGTGAAACTGCCCCAACTTCTCTAAGCCCTTCCAAAATCTTCCTAAATAATTTAGAAGAGTTCCAAGACCTTTGAATCACTTCCATGTCTGTTAATGGTCTTCTACTCCACTCGTGGGGTTGTTACAACACTAGGAAGGCTAGTGATAGACCTTCC
Organism: Taxus wallichiana var. yunnanensis; assembly: GCA_018340775.1. Classification (NCBI taxonomy): domain Eukaryota; kingdom Viridiplantae; phylum Streptophyta; class Pinopsida; order Cupressales; family Taxaceae; genus Taxus; species Taxus wallichiana. Next base: position 736,087,032 of record CM031239.1, read on the forward strand.
CACAACTTCCTCAGGTTTCAAATGAACTCCTAAAATCACCTAGGGGAATGGAATGGGGATGAGATAACATTAATTAGGAGGTCAATTGGACTGATTGGATAGACCCGGGATGTCTTGGAATGATAGGACTTGATAATTTTAACACGGGGGTATAGTTGTCATACTTGGAAATTGTTATTTTCTTTATTACATATTTACATGAAAAAAATTAGCTCTAGCTTGGGGACATGACATGGATTAAGTGCAACAAAGACATGAAACAAGGAATCCATAATCTCCATTTTAGATCGTATGATCTGTTGACCGATTCCTTATCCATTGGGACTTGCGAGTCATTTACAATTATCGAGAGAGAAGGAATGGAAGAAGGAAACAAACACACACAAAAAATGACGAAAAGGAAACACACGACAAAAAAATAATGGGAAACACACCTAGAAATCACCTATGGTATAAGGAAGGGGACAACCCACTTTCATTGATGATACAATTTTAGGTATTTCCCACTATGAGGTAATTCTAGTGGCGTTCCATCCAAATATGAGAGTAGAAAAACATTCTCACCGCAAGCTTCATGAATCTGGAATGGGCTGAGCCATAATGAATCAAACTTTCCATGGCTGCCTTTTGGTTCCCTTATCTTGTCCCATAACAGGAAAAAGTCTCCAAATTTGAATTTTCTCACTTTGGATTTCTTTACTATTAACTGGTGTTCTTTAATACGGTCCACCACTCGAGTCTATTTTCTTCTAGCTTCTCAAGAAAGAGGATCCTCTTGTCAATGGAATCCTTGTACTGACCATCTTCTATTCCATTTAGAAACTTGAGATTTGACATATTGATCGTTAGGGGAATTTATGCTTCGACCCCATACAAGAGTTGGAATGGTGACATACCTATTTCCTTCTTGAGGATGATCATGTCTGCCCATAATGCATCATAAAATGTTTTGTGCCAATTCCATTATTTTTCATCTACAAGTTTGCGGATGATGGTCACAATATTCTTATTTCTTGATTCAACTTGTCTATTCCCCTATGGCTAGTAGTTTGAAAAATGAGATAAAGAGATTCTGTAGCCATAGAAAAACTCAATCAACTCCTTGCAGAGAAATAGATAACATTATCTGCTAAAATATTTTGCGGCATGTCACTAGTCCCCATTGCTGAAATGGTTCTTGAAATGTACTTAGATATTCTCCTGCTTTGATGAAGTTTTAAGATATTGTTTTTATGTTGGCTTTCTTGGCCGATTCTAGAATGGCTTCCACCCATTTAGTGAAGTATTATGTCACTATGAGAACATAGGCGTGCCTTGTGCTTGAGTGAGAATTTAGAACAATAGTCAAAGCGCATGAAATCTAGTCCCCATTTGATGAAAGGGTTCTTCAATAACAATAAATTGTGACGCGAGTTAAGTGGTAAAATGTGTAGCATGCACCAGGCACGAGTTAAGTTGTGGTCTCCCATATGAATGTTGGTATGCTTCACATTTGGAAACCCATTCCCGTTTTCTGAAAAGAGGGTGGGCCAATAATACCTTAATCGAGGATCTTGTGTGTAGTGACCATCACTAAAAATGTTCACCAAATACGCTTTATCATGGTATGCTTTAAGAAATATTTCTTATTGTTCTTTATCTCACACTGAGGAAACATCCATCCAGACCTCTCTTATCAAGTGCATGATTCTAGATTTAAAAATTTGTTTCCTTCACTTGAGTGTTCTCCTTTTTCTTGTAATCAATATGAGGAGGGCATTCTCCATATGTTAATTAATAGGAAATATTAACATACCACTCATCGTAGTGGTGACAAAGAGAACTTGTGGATTATTTTCCCGGAAAAAGTTAAGTAAGAACAATGGTCTTCACCATGTTGAATGTTGAGTGTTTCATCTTCAACAATCAACCTACATAAGCCATTTCCATCTTACAACGAGGTTGGAGGGTCAAATCTCTAAGTCATATTATTGGGTCTTTAAAATCCAATTTCCTCTTTTATCTCCAAGATCTTGTTGTGTCAAGATGGACTTGATTGCACTACCAGGGGACCATCACCACCGTGTGAGAGTTGAGGATGTAAAATCTGAAATTATTTATAGCCTTGACCACTACATAGGCATGCTTCTCCAATTAGCTATAGTTTAGTTCATGATTTTTCAATAGATAACTCATGAAATAAATAGGTGCTTCCATGCCTTCATCATTCTTCTAAACAAGAATGACAGAGAAGGTATGTTATGATGCATAACAATACATGATGAATTCTTTGTTAAAATCTTGAGACATAAGAGTTGGAGCCTTGGAAATGTATTTTTCGATGTCTTCAAATGTTGCCTTCCCTTCATTGTTCAATTTAAAGTTTTCCTATGGTTCCATCATGGTGGTGATGTGCTTTGTCAATTCATAAAACTTAGGAACAAAGCAACGAAGAACATTCACCTTTTCAAAGAACGAATGAACTCCTTTCTTTCTTGTGGGAAGAGATAGTGCTTGAATGGATCATACTCTCTCAGGATCAATGTGTTCTCCATGTTTGGTCATAATGTTCCCTAGTAACTTGCCTTTCGTGACTCCAAAAATGCACTTATTTGGATTTAGTGATATTCCATGTTTTCTACACCTTGCGAAGTACTTTTGGGCCCCTAATTTATTGGCAAAGTACGAGAGAAGCACGTGGGCACACAAGGCCTATTTGAAGAAGGGCGTGCAAGGAGAAAGTGTGCAGGGAAGGGTTCTAAGAGGATTTTAGTAGAATAAGTTACGCGCATGAAAAGTAGAGAAAAAAGTGTTGGGAATTAGCCATATTTGGCATAATAGATAGAACATGAGAAAAGTGTGACCCAACTATGCATGCAGAGTGGATAAGGTGCTAGCCTAGCGATAGGGTGGCCTAGAAAGGAATATACCTTGCGATGGAAGATTCTAGAAGGCCATCATTGCAAAGAGTGGAGATCTCAAGCCTGAAGAAGCATGTTCCCATGGAGGACCACCTTGGACACTTGGAAATGGATCTGCAACTCCTGCGAAAGGCTTGAAGGTGTTGAGAAAGGCTATAAATACAAGTGCCTGGTAGAAGAAAAGAAAGGGGGAGAGAGACAGAGAGATACACATTAGAGTATATTAGAGAGAGAAGTTGAGAGGCGAATCTCTACGAAAATACATGGAGAGATTTATAGGTTGGGATAGGAGTTTTTAGGAAGAATGATGTATCAAGGATGGGTATATGTATTTATTTTTCATTGTAAGGGATGTAAGTACAATCTTACTACATAGTTCTAATCTGCACTATCATTTTAGTCTATAATGACCTTGATAGATTTCATGTGATTATTCGACATGTTCAATTATGAATATATGTGGTTCGTGGCTCATACACATATCTTTTTTATGTTCAGTGTGTTTCATATGAATGAGTATAATCATTATGCATCTTCTTTCCCTCATGGTTCAAATCTATCTTTTGTCAGTATGCTTCTTATCTGAATGAATATATTAGTATAGCATTTACTCAAAGCTCTCAATTGAATAAGGAGTTTCTTCGGTCTTTCTATTACACATCTATGCTATATTCTTGCACAACTCACATAAAAGAGGGGCTCAGCACCCACACGTGCCTCAGGTGAGCACCCAATGCCAATTAGGTGATAGGCCGACACATATGGGATTTTCCTTATTTGTTAAGGGGTATAAAAATTGACTACATCTTGGTTTCGTTCTTTGGGACCTCCTTTTGAATTTTTTGTAAGAAATGGCATGCATGTTTGCATTTGTCCTATGTGATGACAAAGAGTTTAACCTTGGAAAGTGTTGAAACATGGTACAAGAGTACGGAGGATGAATTTTCTTAGAGATTCAACACTAGACCTGAGTTTGATGCACGTAGATGGGTAGAAGAGAACCTCTACCATGAGTTGTATGAAAATTTCTTATATTGCTTCTCAGTAGAGATGTATGAATGACTCTCATCATATGTGTCCAAATCAAACTAGTACTATTGAGTGTGCGTATGGGCCTAGGATGATTACCAGAGGCTACAAGATGTAGATCTGATGTGGACTCATGATGTGCATCATTGGTGGAAGGGAGTGTTGGCTAGCTACACTCTAGAATACACCATTTCTATGCACTCTTATTTGGAATTTGTTGAGTTCGAGTTTCGAGGAAGTCGAGAGGATCATTTCTATGTGTTATTCTTTTGGTGATGAAGATCTTGATCATTAATTTGAGTTTATAGGCATTTACTATGGCCGGCTAAACTCTTCTATGTTAGGTGAGGAAGCTAGGGTGGAGGAGGATGGAAGACATTGTGACTAAGAAGGAAAGGGAGAGGCGACTCAAGTATAATGAAACACATGAAAGGGAGATTTCTAGACAATGTGAGGTTACAAGTGTAATGGATCTATAGAGGTAGACGTTGCGGGATGGAATTGAGATTTATGTAGAGGACATGGAACATGAGTAGTTTGTGATGCCCCATATTGGAAAACACATGAGAGAGACCCTTCGGCTTCCGATGAGAGTCTTCATGTGGAGAAATAAGATTCGTTGGCGTGCATTTGAACCCACCTAGTGACCAGACCTTGGCGCTTGATTTTCCATATCAAGGGAAAAGTATTGGTAACCCAATTTTTATCGGTGGAAGTGACCGATCTATGCTCGGAGATATAATTTCTCATTTGGTGCTTCTATGGCTACGCATACCATTCTGTGTTCGAGAGAAATTTTAGATAAGGGAAAAATACATAATGTTTGGGCAACGCATCAAGGAGTGGCACGAGAAACACATCTGCAGTGGAAAAATATCTCCAAACCACCGGCATGTCGTTTAAGAGGACATTGGGGACACTAGGCATGACCACTTCAGGCCCATTACTGACTACATGAGGATCTGGAGATGGAACTGGTGGATCGGGAGGCACAAGGCCTAGTGGATCTAGTGTATCTAGTAGAGGAAACCAAGGATTTGGATTAGGAGCCTCAGCCACCTCCTTAGGTAATATTTGAAATAACTTTACACTTTCCAGGACTACCGGGCATAGAGGATACATCGAGCATGTGCACAAGTGTGAGTTGCTTTAGCATGCGAAGGGGATCAAAACCCTAGAATGGAAGGCCAATCAATTTGCAAAAACATTGCAAGGGAATGCACATAACTGATATAGGAAGTATGACCCCCATAAGATGGTGGTAGATTACATCACATGGAAAAATGCCTTCCTAGCGAGAATTCTAGATCCTAAGTTTGAGCGAAGAGCATCAATGCTCTAAAGGATATTCAACAAGGAATGGCGAGAGTGTAGAAGAGTATTATGCATGGTTTAAAACTCTCCTATCAAAGTTATCGTATGACATTGACCCTTCACAATATGTTCAATGGTTTTTTGGAGGGTTGATCACTCCATTTAGGAGGGCATTGTCCCATAACACATTTACTGACCTGCGCGAGGCTCTAGAGGCTTCCTTACATGTTGAAGTAGTTAGGAGCATTGATACTTGTGTGAGCCCTTTTCTAGAGGCTCAAATTGCTTCCATGGCCAAATAGTTGGAGAAGATGTCTAAAAACTCTACACGTGAGACTCGTAGTGGTCTTTGGTGCGTGGATTGTGAAGTAGAGGGAATGCTGGGATATTTTCCCTGGAAAATAGTATGCACCATAGTGGTAGATTGTGAAATTTGTCATGGGGACCATGATGCAAGTAGATGCCCCTTGTTTTAGCACATAATTCAGAAGAATGTGTCTTGATATTATAAGATCTGTGCCTCTATGACCCATGATACTAAGGATTATAGACTTATTGACTAGATCCATGAGGCCATTCATCATAGTGTGCACTAGACTAGCCTTGCCAATGGATCCAAGGAAGATTATTGCTGTTATGAAGGATGCGAGGATGGAATGGTGCATGGGAGAGGTTCTCATGGAGAATTTTATGGTCGTTATAATGGTAGAGGAGGAAGAAGTGATTCCCATGAGGAACTGATTCAATTATGGATCTAGAGAACACTACAAGCATGAGTTCCTAAAGTTATTGCGGTGCTCTTGGTGTGAAAAGAGGCACAAGTATGAGGAATTCCATATGTTGTTTGAGTACATGAGCCAACAACAATGGAAAGAAAAGGGTGATGTGATGGTGAGCATAAAGAAGGTTGACACACAATGGATGCCATGGGTGATGCGTGAGTTAGGATTGGAGCCTGTTTTGATGACAACATGATCGAAGTAGCTTGCACCAAGAAAGGAAATACCAAGGCAAATTACCCTCTAGTTTCAAGGGAAGAAGTGGTACATGGGAAATACCCAAACCTTGATTATTAGAAAGAGGTGTATCAAGAGACAATGGATGTCATTCGAGTTTTTAGGGAGAAATCTAATGTCTAAAGGAGTAGTTTAGGAAGTAGGAGTACCTAGATGAGGTCGAGGATTATGAAAAATGTTAAGACAAGAGAATATTATTCCCTTGATAAGAGAATGGCTATGAGAAAATATTCCATGCACCACAACAGAGCACGAAAGGAAGGTGTTGCATGCAAACCCCCTCCCCATAGCCTTGACTATGAAAAAAAATCACACTGAACACAGTTGTGGATGGTTGGATTCTAAGCCACATATTAATTGACATGGGAGTAGAAAGTCAATGTTCTTATCTTTGGATGCCTAGCATCAAATGGGAAGGCCCGCATTACAACCATATTTGAATGTGTTGTATATGGCAAAAAAAACTAAGGAAATTCCCATTGGAGTATTAAAGGATGTAGTAAATACCATTCAGGGGGCCAATTTTACTAGAAATTTCAAAGTCTTGGTGCCGTCGAGGTAGACAATTGTACAACATTGCTTGGGCACCCATGGTGCTATAAGAACAACATTGACCTAAGGTTCAACAAAGGATATATCAGTTTCAAAAACAAGGAAGAGCGGGTCATCATCCCTCTAACAGATGGGAAGTCAACCCCCTTACATTTAACCCTTGGGAGAAGAGGCCCATGATAGAATTTACATGTGCTCTATCAAGGACCCAGATATAATTCAACCTATAGAGGGAGTTATCCAATTTTAGGATTCTCAGGTCTATGAGTGATACCACAAGCATGACATGTGAAAATTAGGCATAAGTTAGGGGGTCTGTAATAAAAGTGACCAAGGTGCACTCACTCAGTGTCTAGAAGAAAATAAGTTACCAAGTTCTTGTGGAGGGCATGCCCTAAAATTTTCTTACGGGACACTAGAAGCTCAATGGAAAAATGAGGACGAAAGAAGAGGGGTGCTCAATTATAGCCTACTCAGGACTGCAATGTGCTTGTGGGCTACACATCGAGAGAGCCTCCTAGAGTGGCATGAGGTAAGAATCACATTCTCTGTAAGGTTTTCCAGAAGCAACACGACCATGATTATTCAAGACTACCATCATAAAGAGACTACTTCATTCCATATCCAAACATGCAAGAAGGCCTAGATAGGAGGTGTATAAGCCTTACCACCATCATTATGGGTACATAATATGTATTCCACACTATGAGGTTGTACGTGTGTGTGGTATATCCATTTAGAAACACACCACAAGAATGGTAATTGGAAATAATTGATGGCTGATCTCATTCAAGCTTTCGAGTATCAAAGTACAAATCCATTAGTGGATAAGGTGTTACAGTTGTTAATTCCTTTACATTAGGGGATAGTTCCATGGTGAAGGATAGAATACAAGAGTTGCTAGATAAACATGGCTTAGAGGTGCACTTTGAGGAAGAAGAATCATAAGAGATACAACTTGAGTGCGCGTGCATGGAAAAAGAAAAAGGGAAGATGGTGTATGTAATTGATGGGGAGGAAGCAGAAAGCTTAGATGTTAACCATTTTGTAGGGACACATGAAGTGATAGATAGTGCTGATGAACGAGCACCACACCTACCCATGAACCATTAAAGATAAAATGGTTAAGATTGGTACAAAGAGGAACCTAAGGAGGCCATCATCGGGGATTATTGATCGAGTAGGAGGTCTCTAAGGTCATTAATCTATTATGTGAGTTCCAAGATTTATTCCCTTGTTGGTATCATGAACTCATAGGTGTTCACCATTCCTTGGGGGAAATGAGGATCAAGTTGAAGGAGGGTGCATGCCCGGTTCGAAGAAGGTCATACCTAATGAATTCTAACTCCGTGTGTGAAGGTCAAGGAAGAAATAGATAAGATGATAACATCGAGCATCATTGAAGCTATTGAAAATTCAAAGTGGGTAAGTCCAATGGTCATTAGTATCAAAAGGATGGAAGGATAAGGATCTTTGTATACTATAGGGAGTTGAATGTAGTTTATGTCATCGATTCTTTTACAACCCCCTTCACTAAGAAATTTTGAAAGGAGTGGCTACACACTAAGTCTATTACTTTGCTGAGATGGATTTTCACGGTACCATTAGATTCGAGATCGCAAAGGAGGACCGAGGAGAGGAAAATTTCACCACCGAGTGGGGATGATTTTCCTATATGGTCATGCCCTTTGGGTTGAAAAATGTGCATACGGTGTTCTCAAACATTCTGGTGCAATCCTTTCAGGAATTCATCCATAAATTTCTTCAATTCTATCTAGATGATTGGAAAGTGTATGGGCTAGTCAAGGACCATTATGATAACTTAAGATTAATGTTTGAGAGATGTCAATAGTTGAGGATATCCCTCAACATTAAGAAATGTGTCTTTTCTACCCCATTTGGAACATTATTGGGGCAAACTATATGTAGGGAGGGCTTACTAGTAGATCTTGCCAAATTTTTCGTCATTATGGAGTTGGGAGAACCTACTAGCCAAAGTGCAGTGCATGGATTCCTTGGGCATACATGGTATTACAGGAAGTTCATCAAGGGATATGCAAGGATAGTTGGTCCCTTAGAAGAGTTTCTTAAACACAAGATTGCCTTCCTTTGGGGGGAGGCATAGCAAAAGGCATTTAATACTTTAAAGGACAAGCTTGTCATTGTGCCCATATAATGATTCCCTTCTTGGGATAAGCATTTCCATGTTCATGTTGATGCCTTAGGAACAACCATTAGAATAGTACTAAGCACAACTAGGTGAAGGGATTCTTGATCATCCATTATGTTTTTCTAGAAAAAAATTTAACAACAACAAAGAAAAATTACACAACTACTAAGCACAAAGCTTTATCCATGTTCTACATGCTGCATAAGTTTAGGCGTATATCTATTAGCAACACCCTTTATATTCTACACGGGCCACATGACATTGAAATACTTAGTCAATAAGACTAATCTTCAAGGGTGCATATCTCGGTGGGTCTTGCTATTTCAAGAATTTGAGTTCACTGTGGTTGTGAAGCTAGGAAAGAGTAATTCTGGACTCATTCATCTATCTAGGATTGAATCGGGAGGAAACACATAACATTGAGGAGACTATGCCAGATGCATAACCATTTAGGTTGCAGCATGTGCCCTCGAATCAGATTTGGAGGACATTGCAAGTATTTCTTAAGATAGTGTGGTGCCAAAATGAATGAAGGCCTTGAAGAGGAAAAAAAAATTGGCCATATGCATTGTGGCATACATGCTAATTAGCGGAGATCTATACAAATTGGGTCGTGATGAGGTTTTGCAGACCTTTGATGGGTGCTAGAACATGAGCACATTGCAATTATGGAAGAAGCACATGGTGGAATTAAAGGAGGACACTATACAAGAAATGTAACTACATGGAAGATTCTACTTGTAGGATTTGGTGGGAAACCATTTACCAAGATTGTATTGAGTTTTGTAAGGCCGGTGACCATTTCTAGCACCTTGGCAAACCTGGAAAGAGGGATGAAATTTCCTTACAAATAATAGCCAAGTGTGGAACCATTTGAAAAATGGGCTATAGAATTTGTAGGAGCAATCTTAACAAATGGTGCAAAGGACTTGGTTTGTGGTATATAGTCACTTGCACTTTGATTATTTGAGAGGGTGGGTAGAGGCAACACATACAAAGGATTGTGTAGTGGCTACATCCACCACATTTTTATGGGAAAATATAATTAGCAAGTATGGATGCCCATTGAGTTTGACAAGTGATAGAGGTACACACTTTCTCAATGATATGGTTAGGATTCTGTTATTAGATTTATGGTGGCCCATCACAAGACTACCTCCTATCACCCCCATAAAATGGAACTTCGAGGCATTTAACAAAATAGTTAGTCAAACATTGACTAAGATCTGTGATGTTGGTAGATAAGATTGGGATGAAAAAGTATCACCCATTCTTTGGGTATACATGACAACCTACAAGAGGTTACATAAGGCCACACTATTTTAATTGGTATTTGGCATGGAGGCTATCCTACCAATTGAGTTCATGTTACCTAAATTGCATATGGCATGCACAGGAGGATTAGCCGATGAGTAAGCAATCGGAATAAAGGATTGAAAAATTAATGAAGTTGGATGAAAGATGGTCACTCATCGTGGAGCCAAAAGACTGAAAAATTAAAAAAAAATTGCATGGCATGATTATCACATAAAGAACAAGAAGTTTGAGGTTGGGCAGATGGTTTTGCTATATGATTCCAAGTTTCTATGCCATCCTAGGAAGTGAAAATTCCATTGTTTGGGCCCTTACATCATCTTGTACATCCTTGATTCAAGTGCATTATAGTTGCAAGTGCTTTGGATGGGATGATATTACAGACACTTCAATGGGAGTAGGCTGAAGCCCTACTATAAATAAGTCTTCTTGATGTTTATAAATAAGGCAATTTTGCTAGTTAGAATAGACTTTCCTTTATTTCAATTTTGTGATTCCCTTTCTCGTTGTTCGTTCCTTTCTATTGTTTTATTTTATGCCGTGTTTACCAATAACCACATTACTTTTTGAAGGTTTTGCATACACAGAGGACCGTGCATCTATTTTAGTGTGGGGTGGAGTGATGTAAAGTATGGGCCTATAAGACAAGTGTGTGTTGGTAGTAGAAGTTGTGGTGAATGGCTCGGTTAAAGGACTAAACATGCGTAAGGTTAATAGGCACGTAGAGAAGAGATGGACGTAAATGGTTGGTGTCAAGAAATCCTTGAAGAAATGTCATACAGGAAAAAGGAAGAGTGTAGGAACAACATGAGGTAAGTGAGGGAAAAAATAGGAAAATGATGAAAGAAGTGCCTTTGACGTTATGAATGCATGTGTAAGAGTCTTCATTCAAGTTGGATTTTTTCATGCTAAAAGGTTGTAAAGGGGTTTGTGCATAGGATATGACATGTGGGAAATGTCAATTAAGACCGACTTAGTGGAAAAAGCCACATTTAAGGTTAAAGTATAGTGGTGGGTTGGACAGCATTTAATCTTGGGAAAAGAGAAACTATTGATAAAAGGTTGAGCACTTCATTATTTACATTGCGATTACAAAGGAAAGAAATATCTTGCAAACTAGGGCATCCAAAGCAATATCTTTGCAATGAAGGAAGCATTTGAGAGATCTGAAGTGCATAGCTAGGGTAATTTCACAAACCAGTAGGAAAGGAGTACATAGGCGTGGAGAAGTTAAGTAAGCAAGTGCCATCTTGTGGAAGGGTTTTCTAGTTAGGGTTTGGTGACTAGGGCATGGAGTTAGAAGGATTTTTCCACAAAGATCAAGCTTGGGGCTGGATAGAGGGTTAAAGCAAGAAGGCAAGAGGGAGAGGTTCTAAGTTCTAAAACTAGTAAAAATATGAAACCTAGAAAACCAACCATCTCACCAAAGAAGAAACAATAAAAGGGCAAGGGAAAACAAATAATAGTTGTCAAGAGCACAAATGAAGAATGGTACATAGAGATGTAGTACCCAGATGGCGTGTTGGTGGGAAAAGAATGGGAATCACGCCTAAGGAAGATAATGGTGAGAGATTATAAACATCGCATAATTACAAAAATGAAGGAAATGGCCTTGGAATTGGTGCACCCAACCATCAAGAGAACACCACAAGGCATGCTTATTTACAAAGTGACAAGGTAAAGGTTAAATTAGATAAGGCAAGGTTGCTACAACTTTATGAATTACCATACTTTGGAAAAACTAAGCACATCTACCAATGGCTAGTGGCGCACATTCACAAAGACCACTTTTATTTTGTGGGGTGCAAGATGCGCATAACTCCCCAATTAATTTCCAAGTTCACATGCCTTATCTGTGAAGGGGATAACATTGATGATGACCTAAGTGACAAGGAGGCCATCAAGGAAACAATTGTTGCATATGACTATAAGAAAGGATTGCGATAATTTGACATTACAGAGATCCCAGACCCTATGATGAGGATGGCCACATGCTTGGTAACCAAGCTCAATGACTAAGAGATATGGACTCAAGTGAATAAGGTATGGATGGACGTGTTCCAGAAAATATCTGAGGGGACCATCTACAACTTTTCTACTTTCATCACAGATGAAATCATCAATGAGCGCAAAAAGAAGGCAAGAAGAAACTATTTGTTAATGTCCTCCTCACAATTTTCTTCTCGAAATTGGAGTGCCTGATAGATTAAAATGTTTGTTTGGGAGTACCCAAAGAGGATCCTCGCCCCAAAGCGGTTCACAAAATATACTTGTGAGACAATGACAACCACTCACAAGGCACATTTAGAAAAATGGTACAAGTGCATGAGGGACGTGTTCGGGAGAATGGATAATTTTAGAGTAGTTACCCACACTCATGTAAGGAGAATTAGAATTTGTAGTACATCAAAACTTATGCATTGGAAGATTTAGGTTGACAAGTGAAAAAATGAGCCCATGGTGCAAGCTTCCCTTATCCTTCACTGCACTATACTTCAAAGAGAGGGTGAACAGATTCAAAGAGACAAAGAGACTAAGGTTTGACCTTAGTGAAGTGGATCAAGACCACAAAGAATTGTGCAAGAAGTTGGTTTAGCCCAAAAAGTGCACCTACATGGAGAGATATGTCTCCCACGAGATATAGATGATGAAACCAATGACTTTTCCAATCACTGGAAGGGATGCAAAAAGAATATACCTTTACATCTAGCCAAAATTTGAAAAGGTCACATACTTAGAAAATGATGTATCCATCCTTGAGCACCCCACAGGTAGAAATAATCCTACGCCAAAGAAGAGGGGAAGGGAAGAGGTGGAAAAAGCACCAAGTGTTCGAGGCTACACAAGTGGTAAGCTCAAGCTCGGGCAAGTGTAAGCGGTAAGCGTAACACTTATACGAGGAGAAATAAGTCCCAGTGAAAGAAAGGACTCTAGTGGAAGAAGCGTTGGAGCATGAGGAACCCATCACCTAGGAGAGGTCACCAAAGGAGGAGGAGAAGGAAGAAAAATATCCTTCTAAGAAGAAGAAGAAGGTGATAGAAGAAAATGATTCGAGAGGATACAAAAATCTTAGAGGCCTATATAGGAGAGAAGGATGATGATGATGATGAAGATGAACCAAGAGGTGAGGACCATCCTATCTATGAGGTTCATGACTCGAGGAGGAAGGAGAGGAAGAAGAAAATGAATACATCTTTTCCAAGAGGGAGGATAACAAGGAAGAAGAAGATACTCAGAAAAGGGGGGTAAGTGAGGAAGTCACCAAAGAAAAAAGGACCCCAAGCCTCACTAAGGAATAGATAGATGAGGCCGTGGAGAAGGAAGTCATCAAGATCATTGTAGAACTAATAGAGCAAGAGATGGAGCACGGCGAGGACCTAGTGATGATGGAAGCAGAGGAGGGAAGTATAGAAAAATAATATGGTATAATGGGAGGAGATCCTAGTTTGGGTGTGAGGTGTCCTAAGGCCACACACATAGGGATAAAAATTGTAGAGGCATCACAAGTTTAGAGGATGAGCTATATTGATGACTCAAACAAGGTGTTGTGTGCATGATTTCAAAGCACCATACCAACAAACAATTCTTCACTATGACATAATTTGATGAGGAAGGTGCATACCCTCAGATAAGGAAAATGCTTTCTTGGTCATTTGAGTCCCACATTGACGAACCAAAATTCAAAGTAATCCAAGGGGAAATAATGAAGGTACCAGAGTCAAAGGGTGATAACCCCCTAGAAAACACTCAACGACTATCAGAAAAACAAATTTGTAGTGCACTGAATAAATTTTTAGTGGAAGTAGAGGCCATACTCTTTGGGACAAATGACAGAGTGAATTTTCTAGAGGTAGAGTTGGAGAAGAAGGAAGATGATCTAGAGAAAATAACTAAGGGGTTAAAACATGAGGAACTAGTCAGAACTCAACTAAGGTGTGAATTAAAGGAAGAGAAGGAAAGGGTACGTGAAGTCTCCAAGAAGGTAGAAATGATCACAAGCACCATTATCTTGAAGCATCCAAACTTGACACCACCCATGCAGAAATATGAATCAAGCCTGCAATGCCTATAAGACTTAACTCACATTATCACAATGGAAAGATGACCACTAGCCTTGGATTCTATAGAGGAGGCATCGCACAAAAGAAAAAGAGAATAAGATGAAGGTTGTGGCCATTGTGGCCCAGTACAAGAAATTCTTCGCAGATGTAAAGGCCACCGTGCTGATAGTAGAGGTTGCCTATGAAAATTACACTTTGAAAGAGATAGAGTGGCGAGAAGATCTCAAGGAATTATAGGAGAAATAGAAAGGGAATAGGGTGGAACGTGACAAAATTATAACCAAGGTTGAGAAGAAATCGAGGCTATTGAGACCTTGTGGGGCTTTATTAAGAACCATCTTAAAGAATTATATCCCCAGATCACTCGTAAGATGGATGCACTTGAGGATATGGGAAAGTAATTAGAAGAGGTTGTGGAAATATTGGCACGGAAATTTTTAGGGTGGAAAAAGTTGTGAATTCATTACCAACACTCTACAAATCTAAGTCCCTCTATTTAATCGGTGTGGCAGGCTTTCCATGTATGCATGGGCGAGAAAGTGTGGATTTTTGTGGTGGCATTTTGGTTGGGGATCCAATAGGGAAATCCATTGACTTTGTGGCAAATGCTTGCAATTATCTCCAAGGGGGAATTTTCTATGAAGGTGGGAAAGGGAGTGAAAAATATGTAGGAGAACTAATGTTGTAGGTAGAAAATCGATTCCCATATGCATTCATGAGAGAAACTAACTATGTAAATAAAAACAAGACCAAATAAATTCATTGATAAAAAAAGTATCAAAAAACCCCTTAGTCAAATAAAGAAATAAACTCCTTCTTGTATTGATTCTTTAAACACAAGTTGTACATGGTGTCAAAATAGAAGAAATTTGAGAGTGGAGGAAGTAGAAGAAAAATAGCTATTTCCTTTACTTTCTAGGTACAATGTAATCTCTAGTCTACAAGATCAATCGCCCCTTCTCCTTTACAATGGCATGAAGAATCCATTAAATATATTGCAAGAAATGATTATAACTTCTTCTTTGTTAGCAATAAATGGTTTACAATCTTTTCAATCATTTATGTTTATTCGATGCTTGATTCACAAAGAAATGTCAATGGCGAGAAAAAAACTAGACTTTTCATAATGCAGCCATTAAACTCATTTTTTAACTTTGAATTTGAACCATTCATCTTTCCTTTGAAACTTTAAACTAGAGTCATCCACGTGGGATAAATTTACTAGAGCGGGCATGGAGGATGTCTTTGGCATTTTGTGACTTTATAGAGATTTGGCATTTTTTACATTTTTGGTCTGCTCACCTACTTTTGATATGGTCTTGACACGTGGCTTTACTTGAGTGGAGACAGAGTCACGGTCACTTTTATAATTTTACCTTTTTTCATATGCGGTGCAAAAACACAAATTGCTCCGCCGGCCCGCCTACCCTCTTTGACCTTCGATGCGGGCTTAATATTTGAATTTTTCCTTAGCATGAGCGGGTTGCAGGGTCACTTTTTATCTTTAAGCCCCTTTAATGAAGACAAGGCTCAAATTATTAAATCTCTCCGATGGCCCGCTTCCCCTCCTTGACTTTCTATTCAGGCTTAATATTTGAAATTCTCCCTTTTGTTTGGTGGGGCTCTATATCTGACCCTGGACACGTAGAGATTTGGCACTCATTTGAACCTACCTTTGGATTTTTCCTTTGAAGTTATGCTAGACTGACACATGGAGAGCTCCACTAGTTATTTTATACTTATCGATTCGGGATTACTTCCCACTTGACTTATGTTGACCTCTAGACATGTGGAGAATTGACGCTCATTTGAGTTTCCACTTTGGATACGCCTCCTGAAATTGTGCCAAGATGACGCGTGGCTCCTTCCACTGGTCCTTGAATTTTCAAAGGCCAACTTTGTCTCTCCATTGACTCTAACCATGTGGCAAGATGATGCTCATTTAAAGATTGGCCCTTTGGTTTCATTACGAAATTACACCTTGTTGAGGCACATGGAGGCTTCCGCCGACCCGCTCATACTTAGTCAATTTAAGAAATCAGCTCTGTCCCCTTTTTAAACCTGGGACACATGGGGATTGGTGCAATTTTGATAACTACCCCTAGCTTCAACCTTGAAATTTCACCAATGAAGAATGTGGCGCCATCATCCGAACCTTCTATACTTATCCGATTTGGGTTTATTTTGTCTTCATTTTGGACTCGGAAATGTGGAAAGGCTACACTTATTTGTGGATTATCCCTTGAAGTTAGCACCATTTGGACATGTGGAGGCTTCCACTATTGCTTAAAACATGGTCATGCCACATCCGATCGAGAGATATCCACGTACTACTCATGGATGCTGGGAAAAATCAATAGGAAGAAAATGATCGTCATTCGCGACTACGGAAAAATGTAGAGAATAAGAAAAACTCCACCATTTCGCACCTGATTTTCAAATTTCTTTCACGAACTAAGGAATTGAAAACAATACAAGTTTCAAGTGATCCATGGCCATATAAATATTGATAATTTCATTCAAATGAGGACAACAATAAAATTTTCACTCGTATAAATAGGAAAACGGAAAATTTATCAAAATGTGTAGACTAGAAAGTTTAAACAACTTCAAAGCATGAATTTCTCTATCTTTTCAGACTTCCAACTTTACTTGAACACTTCTAGAGGGCATGAGCTCAAAATTTTCAAATTTGACTTAAAAATGAGGGGGATTTTGAGGGTGACAACAACGAGCTCTAGCTTGGGGACATGACATGGACTGAGCATAGTGAAGACATGACATGGGAATCTAGAATCTCAATCTATAGACTATGTAATTTGTTGACTAGTTCCTTATCCATTGGGCCTTATAGATTCATTTACAATGTCAAGAAATAAATATCATAAGAAGGAAACACACAAGCACACAATGGGAAGGAAACACATGACACACAAATCTAAGGAAATTCTTCCAAGGGGGAAAAAAACCACACAATAGAAAGGGAACACACCTATAGTACAAGGTAGTGGAACAACCTACTTTCACCGATGATGCAATTTCAATTATTTTCCACTCCAAGGAAATTCCAATGGGGTTCCATAAAAATATGAGAGAAGAAAAGAAGCATTCTCATCGTAAGCTTCATGAATCTTGGAATGGGTGAGCCATAATGAATCAAATTTTCCATGGCTGCCTTTTGGTTCTCTTCTCTTGTCTCATAGGAGAATGAAGTCTCCAACTTTGAATTCTCTTGCCTTAGAATTCTTATCAAAAATATTCTTTACTTTCAATTGGTTATCCTTAATTTGATCCACCACTTGAATTTTCTCCTTTTCTTATAATCGAGAGTCTATTTTGTTCGATGCATAATAACACATGATGAATTCTTTGTTAAAATTTAGAGATACAAGAGTCGGAGCCTTGGAAATGGATTTCTTGATCTCTTCAAATGATTCCTTCCCTTCATTGTTCCATTTGAAGTTTTCTTGTGGTTTCATCATGGAAGTGATGTGATTCGTCAACTTAGAAAACTCTTTGTTAAAAACAACGAAGAATTTCCATCTTTCTAAAGAATGAATAAACTCCTTTCTTGCTTGTGGGAAGGACTAATGCTTGAATGGATCTAATCCTCTTAGGATCAATGTGTGCTCCATGTGTGTTCATAATGTGCCCCAATAACTTGCCTTTTGTGACTCCAAAAATGCACTTTTTTGGATTTAGTGATATGTCATGTTTCCTACACCTTGCAAGTACCTATTCTAAGTGATAGATATGATTTCCCCTCTTCTTTGAAAATATTGTGAGATCATCAAGATATATGACAATGCAATGCTTCAGATATTTGAAGGCCAAATCCATCGCCCTTTGGAATGTAGCTCATGCATTGATTAGGCCAAAAGGCATTCTATTGTAGGCAAAAGTGCCCCAAGGTGTTGTAAAGGATGTCTTGGTGTGGTCTTCCTCTGCCACTTTGATTTGATTATATCCTAAGAATCCATCAAGTAATGAAATAATTTCATATCCAATGAATGCTTGCAGGATATGGTCCATGATAGGAAGAGGATAATTTTCCTTTAGTGATGCCTAGTTCAGGTTGTGAAAATCTACACATATCCTTATTTCACTATTCTTCTTCCACACTGGCACAATTTTAGCCACCCACGTTGAATGGTGGATGGGAAAGATGATCCTTCCATTAAGCATCTTAGTTACCTCCTCATTGATGGTATCAAAGATATTTGGGTTGTATGGCCTTTGTTTTTCCCGAAGGGCATAACACCTTGCTTCAAAGGAATTTAGTGATACATTCCTTTGGGCTGGAAGGATTTGAGTTCATCATAAGAGTAGGCCAAGAAATCTGATTATTTCTTGAGTAATGCAACAAACCTTCTTTTTTATTCGGGTGAGAAAAATTTTCCAATATTGACCATCCTTGCTCCTCCAGAGTACCAATGTTTTCTTTATCAAAATCAGGTTGGGCACTAAGAAGATTACTTTTATTTCTCTTGAATGAGTCTATCATGTTTGTCAAAGAGGTATTCTAAAGAGACTAGGCCTTTGGGAATTTTGTTCCCTTTCAATTATTCCTTTTCTCTAAAAAGGCTATAATTTGGTTATTATCATTTGAGCACTTGCCAATGATTTGTATTGTGCCATTTTGCATTGTCTAGTACACTAGGCTTGAATACCATTTCAATGGTCACTTTGTCTTTACTAAAAAGGATGAGGTCTCACTAGGAAGTGATCTCGCAAGAGAATCAAAATTTTCATTACTCCCTTGGAATAGCTTCAATGGAAAATGCATCAAAATATTTAATGCAGTCCCACACTCTATTTTTGTAATGCCGAGTCTTAGATTCTTCACCTGATATTGTTGTCAAACCTACTTTACTATAACCTCTGCATCACCTCGACATCTTAGTTTCTTGATTCCCATGTCCTCTGCTACACTCATGCCTAAGATTAGTGCTTCATACTCTACAATGTTATGTGTATTATCAAATTACAACTTGTAGGAAAATGGGTACAACTCATCGGAAGAAGAGTACAATACTACACCATCTCCCAAGCCCACACTAGAATGACTACCATAAAATTCCATTTTCCAAATTTGATATTCCTCTTCCTCCATGAGAAGTGGAAAGTTCTCCTCTTTTCTTGATGTGAGGAAGTAGTTTCCTAGCCCACAATCTTGAAAGGGAATGTTTGCTTTTAGATCATCGACTTCATCTTGTGAACTTCATCTTTCTTATTGGTAGAAACTTCTTTATCTCACCTTTTACTAGGATAGTTATAGATGACTAATCCATTTTTATCTCTCAATAACATACCAAAGTATGTTGGGATGTCTACTACCAATATGGTTTGAAGCACCTTCTTTTCTGGAAAATCATCTAGTTTTACCTATGCATCTTTGATTCTTCCTACCAATGGAACTTATTTGGATCCCATTGAGTACAAGGTTCCATTTACTTGGGTTAAGGTGAGGCCTAAAACATTTACAACTTTGGCTAGTATCACATTATCCGAGGCTATGGAATCTATGATACAATTATTTAGTTGGAAGCCTTTAAAGAGGAGTGACAGGTAGAAAGGTTCAAACCTGTTGGTTTTGGAGGCACTGAGGGTTAGAATTTTTGGGAAGGTGGTGTGGATGGTGTGGGAAGTAAGCCTTTATAATTAGGACTTGAGGATATAGGGTTACCACCATGAACTACATTAATGAACCTATCAAACTGGGTAGGGTGTGTTTGTAGGTATTCTATTTCTGAGACTTGGACTTTGGTTTTGTTTGCATGTTCCACAAAGTCAAATGGGGTTATGGTGAGTGAAAGAGGAGGAAGATTTATATGGTAGAGGCTTTGCTAATTTTGGTGTTGAATTCTCCTTTTCGGGTGTAGCAATTGTCTTAGAATGGGGTGAGGGTGTACATTTTGATTGAACCTTAGATGTTTTTAGGAGAGCAAAATTTAAAGGAGAATTTTTCTTAACAACTTTTGAGCTAGGAGAAGAATTAGATGAATTATTTGGCATAATAGTAGCATGATCCCCAACAACCAGTGAGTCTAGTTTTCTTTGGCCAACTCCATAGAAGGTGGTAATGGTGATCCTCTGCACGATGATTTTATTTTTGTGTGACCTCTGGAGGAGAATCTTCTTTACTCTTCTTATCCTTTACCGCAACCGTTGAGGATGAAGAACCTTTCTAGATTATGCACGAGTGAAAAACAACACATGAGAAAATAGGAATTTCTTCATTATCCTCATCTTCATCATCAACGTACTCAATTAGGACATTGTGCATATCAACTTCCTTGACCTCAAGATAGTTTTCATAGTCTTCCATATTTTCTTCTTCATTTTCATCAATTTATGCTTCCTCCTCTCGGCTCTTTGGTGTCACAAATGGCATTGATTGGTGTTGCTTCAAGAGCAATACAAAAATGAGGTGGAGAAATCCTTGGCCTATTTGGGGGGTTTGGTTTCTTTGAAGCATTCTCGCATTGTGATCTGAGATAGCTGCTTCTTCAAGGAAACCAAGTCATTTTCCATTTTTTAGAACATCGGATCTATGGTGACAGAGTTTGAATTCTAACCCTTTTGATTTCCATTGGGGCCTTTCACCTTTCCTAAAGGATTAGATCATCATTGATTTCTATTACATAGTCCTGGGCTTCCCTCAATGTTCTTGGTTGGGCTCTTCTAAGGAAGAAACCTACTTCTGATGGAAAATCACTGATGAAAAACCTCTTCAAATTATTTTTAGGAGGCACCACATCTTCAGGATCCTTCTTATCACTCTATCATATCTTGATACGAAAGTCCCTCATTGGCTTGTAGGTTTATTTATTCATTTGTACCAATTGGACCAAAAGATCCTAACAATCTTTTGTGCTCTTGAACCTGTGTTTGAATGCACTTATTATATCCTCCCAATAGGTGATGGACCTTAGGGGTAGCATGTAGAACCATTCGATAGCTTTCTCTTGAAGTGACTCCAAAAATATTCGAACTGAAACATCTTCATCCTCAACAACCAACACCCCAAGTAGTGATAAATGTTGCTACATGCTCTTCAGGGAGTTAAGAACCATCCCCTCTAAATTTTGGGAAGTTTTTTCTTGACCCTATCGATAGCTCATGGAGTGGTTGAGCAAGAGAACATGGACTAGTGTTTCCTCCCCATGGTACATTAGGCTTATGGGCCTCATGATCATGATCACACTCATGATCATGATCCCTCATTCTATTTATATTTCTAGCTTCTAACCTTTCTAAGATTGCAACTTTTGTTGTTGCTCTTTCATCTGCCTCAACTTGAAGTCTCTTGATTTATTCGAGTTGAGCTCTTATTTATTCTTAGGCTCTTGCCTCTCTTTCTCTAAATTCTTCTTCAGTCTCCATGGCAGTGAAGTCTACAAGGTTCTCGTTGATGTATGGAAATTCACCATCCAAAGGATTGGCAACACTCAGGTTCCCAATGTGATCGATTTCTTGAAAAGGAAGCCTTTGGATTCCGAGTAACTCTTGTCTCCTTTGAAGTTCCTCAAAAATGGGATCATTTTGTCCTCCTTGTCTCTGTTGCCAGGTGTATCTTCTATCCATCATCTTGAAAATCTATGCTCTTCTTTATGGTGCTGGAATTTGTCTTTGCCTCTCCAATTCAACAACGTGTTCTTCTTCAAGGTCCAGAATTCTTGTGGCAATGAAGTAGTGATTGCACTTTATCTATTATGCTAGATAACTTCCCTCAAATTTAAAGAAATGTATTTTTGATGTGGAAGAGAAATTCGGGTCTTTCAATAGGAGGGTTTCCTGGAATAGCCATGATTTGAATCCATGTGGCTCATATAGCCATTCAAATTCCAAAAAAATCTCTTTTTTGAATTTTGAATTTTCTGACCTTACAGTCACATTCAGGTATAGATGCTACTAAATCTACCCCACGGTGGGTGCTAAAAACTATTGGCGAGGAAATTTTTTGGGTGGAATTTTTTTTGAATTCCTTGCCAATTCTCTACGAATCTAAGTCCCACTACTTAACCGATGTAGCTTCCGTGTATGCATGCATGAGAAAGTGTGGTTTTTGTGTTGGCCTTTTGGTAAGGGATCCAATAGGGGCACTCCACTGAACCTGTAGAAAATGATTGTAGTTATTTACAAGGGGGGAATTTTCTATGAAGGTGGGAAAGGGATTGAGAAAAGAGGTAGGAGAACTAATTTTGTAGGTAGAAAATCAGATTCCTACATGCACTAGTTAGAAACTTCAACACATGTATTCGGGAGAAGAAAAAACTCTACAAATAACAACAAGACCAAATAGAATTCATTGATCACAAAGTATCAAGAAACCCCTTAGTCAAAGAAAGTAATAAAATCCTTCTTCTTGTATTGATTTTTAAACACAAGTTGTACATGGTGTCAAAATAGAAGAAATTTGAGAGTGGAGGGAAGTAGAAGGAAAATGGCTATTTCCTTTACTTTCTCCAGGTATAATGTACTCTCGAGTCTACAAGATCAATCGCCTTTCTCCTTTACAATGAAATGAAGAAGCCATTAAATATCTTGCAAGAAATGGTTACAAATTCTTCTTTATTAGAAATAAATGGTTTACAATCTTTTCAATCATTCACATCTGCTTCAGATTCTTGATTCACAAAGAAACGCCAATGGTGAGAAAAACCATATTTTTCATAATGCAACTCATTAATCATTTTGTAACTTTGAATTTGAACCATTCATTTTTCCTTTGAAACTTTAAACCAGAGTCATCCACGTGGGATAAATTTACTAGAGGGCATGGAGGATGCCTTTTGCATTTTTGTGAATTTATAGAGATTTGACATTTTTTACATTTTTGGTCCGCTCACCCACTTTTGATATGGTCTTGACACGTGGCCTTACTTGAGTGGAGATAGAGTCATGGGTCACTTTTTAACTTTAATCCCTTTTAATGAAAATGAGGCTCAAATTTTCAAATCTTCGTGATGGCCCACTTCTCCACCTTGACTTAATATTTGACTTTCTCCCTTTGTTTGGCATGGCCGTATATTTGAACTCCAATTTTGGACACATGGAGAGTTGGCGCTCATTTGGAACCTACCTTTGGATTTTGCCTTTGAAGTTGTGTCAGGCTGACATGTGGAGAGCTCCACCGGTTCTTTTATACTTAGCCAATTCAGGCTTACTTCCCACTTGACTTATGTTGACCTCTAGACATGTGGAGAATTGACACCCATTTGAGTTTCCGATTTGGATACGCCTCCTAAAAATGCGTTGAGTTGACGTGTGGATCCTTCTACTGGTCCTTGAATTTACAATGGCCAACTCTGTCTCTCCATTAACTCTTACCACATGGCAACTGAAACTCATTTGAAGATTGGCCCTTTGTTTTCATTACTTAGAAATTGCACCGTTGAGGCACGTGGAGGCTTCGTTGACCCACACATACTTAGTAGTCAATTTAAGCAATTGGATTTGTCCCCTTTTTTAGACACTGGGTCATGTGAAATATTGGCACAAGTTTGAGAACTATCCCTAGCTTTGACCCTTGAAATTACACCGATGAAGCATGTGGCACCATCCACTGAACCTTCCATACTTAGCTGATTTGGGCTTGTTTTGTCTTCATTTTGGACCCAAGACACGTGGAAAGCCTACGCTTATCTATGGACTCATCCCTTAGAGTTGTGCCATTTAGACATGTGGAGGCTTCTGTTGTTTCTTGAAACATGGCCATGCCACATCCAATCAGAGATATCCATGTACTACTCATGGATGTTGGGGCAAAAATTAATGGGGAAGAAAATGCCCATCATTCGCATACGGAAAAATGCAGAGAAGAAGAAAAACTCCACCATTTTGCTTTGATTTTCAAATTTATTTCACAAACCAAGGAATTGAAAACAATACAAGGTTTGAAAATCTATGGCCATAGAAATATTGATAATTTAATTCAAATGAGGACAACAATAAAATTTCACGCATCTAGTCAAGAAAACAAAAATTTATCAAAATGTGCATCTTTGGAGAGTTTAAACAACTTCAAAGCATGAATTTCTCTATATTTTCAAACTTCCAACTTTAATTGAACAATTTGGAGGTGTGAGCTCAAAGTTTTTGAATTTGAATTTAAAAATGAGGGGGAATTTTGAGGGTGACAACAGAAACCAATGAGTGCCAAGGAAAAGGGCTAAGCTTTGAAGAGGTGAGTGCCCTAGTCAGAAACCTCTATCAACAAGCACAAAGTGAAGTCGATACCTGGAAGAAGTTAGAGGTAGACTTGATGAAATATTTCCCTTTCTCTTGCATAAATAATCATAGTTCCCCCATTCTTTCATTCTTCCCCAAAATTCTTCATTCCTTTATTCTTTCTCCAAAATATTCAAGGACTATCATTCTTTATTCTTTGAGAAAATGTTCCCACAGATGGAGAACATGCATAGTGTGGGGTGATGCTAGGTCCCCCATTTATTGGAAAATTACAAAGAGGTGTGTGGGCATCCAAGGCCTATTTGAAGAAGGGTGCGCAAGGAGAAAGCGCACATGATAGGGTTCTAAGAAGGTTTTAGTAGAACAAGTGGCATGTGTGTAAGGAAGAGAAAAGTATTGGGACTTAGCCAGATTTCACATATAAGATAAAACATGAGAAAAGTGTGACCCGAATGTGCATGCGAGTGGATAAGGTGTCACCTAGGTGATAGGGTGGCCTAGAAAGGAATATACCGTGCGATGAAATATTCTATAAGGCCATCATTGTAAAGAGTAGAGAGCTCAAGCTGAAAGAAGCATGCTCCCATGGAGGACCACCTTGGAAAATTGGAAATGGATCTATAACTCCCATGTGAAGGATTGAAGGTGTTGAGAAAGGCTATAAATACAAGTGCCCACGTAGAAGAAAAGAAAGGGGGAGAGACATAGAGGTACACATTAGAGATATTAGAGAGAGTAGATGAGAGGTAAATCTACTGCAGAAATACATGGAGATATTTATAGGTTGTGCTAGGAGATTTTAGGATGATTGTTGTATCAAGGATGGGTATATGTTTTTCTTTTTCATTGTAAGGGACGTAATTCTAGTCTTCTACATAGTTCTAATATGCACTATCATTTTGGTTTGTAATGACCTTGATAGATGTAATGTGATTACTGGACATGTTAAATTATGAATATATGTGGTTCACGGATCATACATATCTCTTTTTGTTATGTTCAATGTGTTTCATATGAATGAATATAATCATTATGCATTATAATGATTAATGCATAATGGTTCGATCTATGTTTTGTCAATATGCTTCTTATTTGAATGAATATATTAGTGTAGCATTTACTCAAAGTTCTCAATTGAATAAGAAATTTCTTTGGTCTTTCTATTACGCATCTATGCTATATTATTGCACAACTCACATAAAAGAGGGGTTCAACACCCGTGCGCACCTCGAGTGATCACAAAGTGCTCATTGAGTGATAGGCCAACATGCATGGGATTATCCTTATTTGTTAAGGGGTATAAAAATTGACTACATTACTTGTTCTAAGTGATGGATATGATCTCCCCTCTTCTTTGAAAACACTTTCGATCATCAAGATATGTGACAATGCAATGTTTTAAATTCTTGAATGCCAAATCCACCGCCCTTTGAAATGTAGCTCCCACATTGATTAGGCCGAAAGGCATTCTACTATAGGTAAAAGTTCCACAAGGCATTGTGAAGTCTATCTTGGTGTGATCCTCTTCTACAACTTTGATTTGATTATACCCCGAGAATCCATCAAGCAATGAAATCATTTCGAGCTAGTGACTACTTGCAAAATGTGGTTCATGATAGGAGATAATATTTGTCCTTTAGTGATGCCCGATTCGAGTTGTGAAAATCTACACATATTCTTATTTCACTATTCTTCTTCCACAACGACACAATTTTTTCCACCCATGTTGAATGATGGATGGGAAAGATAATCCTTGCATTGAGCATCTTCATTACCTCCTCTTTGATGGTATCAACTATATTTGGGCTATATGGCCTTTGTTTTTTCCTGAATAGCTTGGCATACTGCTTCAAGGGGATTGAGTGATGCATTTCCTTTGGTTGGAAGGATTTGAGTTCATCATAAGAGTAGGCCAAAACATCTGAATATTTCTTTAGTAATGTAACAAATCTTATCTTCTCCTCGAGAGAGAATCATTTTCCAATATTGACCATCCTTATCCTCCTGGAAAATGCCGATGTTTTCCTTATCAAAATTATATGGGCACTAAGAAGATTGTTTTTCTTTCTCTTGAATGAATTTATCATGTTTGTTAAAGAGGTCTTCCAAAGAAACTAGGCCTTTGGGAATCTTGTTCCCTTTCAATTTGATCACTCCTTCATCATCAATCCCTTCAATTCCTTCTTTATCTTCTTCGGCTACCGCTTCTCGGTGTGGATTTTCACTTCCTTCAAAGAAGATATTATTGAAATTATCCCTTTGTTACAAGAATGCTAGGATCTAGTTATCATCATTAAATACTTACCAATGATTTGCATTATCTAGTAAAATAGGCTGAATATAATTTCAATGATCACCTTGTCTTTACCAAAAGAAGGATGAGGTGTCACTAGGGAAGGAAAAACTACAAGAGAATCAAACTTTTCATTACTTTCTCTTGGGATATCTTCAATGGAAAATGCATCAAAGATTCAATGTAGTCCCATAATCTCTTTTTATAATACGAAGTCTTGGATTTTTCACTTTATATTATTACTGACTTTCTTTACTATCACCTCTACATCACCACAACATCTCAGCTTCTTGATTGCCATGTCTTCTGCTATGCACATTCCTAAGAGGAGAGATTCATATTTCATTGTGTTATTTGTATTATCAAATTGCAACTTGTAGGAAAATGGGTACAATTCATAGGAAGGAGAGTATAACACCACGCCTTCTCCCTAACTCCGCACTAGATTGACTAACATCAAATTCCATTGTCCAAACTTGATCTTCTTCCTCTTCCATAAGAAGTGGAAAGTTATCATCTTTTTCTGATGTGAGGAAGTAGTTTCCTAGCCCAATATCTTGAAAAAGAATGTTTACCTTTGATTATCATACTTTCGCATCGTGAACTTTATATTTCTTACTAGAAATAAATTCTTCATCTTGACTTACAATA
This sequence comes from Taxus wallichiana var. yunnanensis, assembly GCA_018340775.1. Classification (NCBI taxonomy): domain Eukaryota; kingdom Viridiplantae; phylum Streptophyta; class Pinopsida; order Cupressales; family Taxaceae; genus Taxus; species Taxus wallichiana. The sequence continues at coordinate 736,114,526 of CM031239.1, forward strand.
GAATAGTTGTAGATGACCAATCCATTTTTATTTCTCCACCCAAGTCTCTACAGAAACTTTAACTCAATAACATGCTTAAGGATTTTAGCATGTCTACCACCAAGATGGTTATAAGCACCTTCTTATCTTGAAAATCAGCTAATGCTACATGTACATGCATATTTGATTATTCCTACCAACGAAACTTGTTTGGATTCCATTGAATAACAATTTCCATTTTCTTGGGTCAAGGTGAGGCCTATAATGAGGATTAATAGGTAGAAAGGTTCAAACTTGATCATTTTGGAGGCATTGAGGGCTAGCATGTTTTGAGGTGGTGGTGTGGATGGTGTGGGGAGTAATCCTTTGAATTTAGACTTGAGGTTATAGGATTACCACCACGAGACTACATCAATGAACCTATCAAATTGGGTAGGGTGTGTTTGTAGGTATTCTATTTCGAGAGCTGGACTTTAGTTTTCTTTGTGTGTTCCAAAAAGTCAAATGGGGTTATGGTGGGTGAGGAAGAAGTTATGGGAATGAAAAATATTTACATGGTGAAGGATTTTCTACTTTTGGGGTGGCATTTTCCTTTATGGGTGTAGTGACTAGCTTGGAAGGAAGTGGGGATGTAGGTTTTGATAGAACCTTGGATTTTTTTCAGGAACAACATTTGATGGAGGATTATTTTAAGTAACTTTTGTGTTGGGAGAAAGAGTGGATAAATTAATTGGTATGACAACATGATCCTTGCTAAAAATCAGGTCTTATTTTTCTTTATTTGACTCCATCAAAGGTGGTAGTGATGATCCTCTGCTAGATGATTTTATTTTGTGGAATCTCTACAGGAGAAACTTATTTCTTCTTCTTGTCCTCGATCAGTAGCCATTGAGGATGGATCACCTTTATTAGATTGTGTGTGAGTGAAAATACACATGATACACTTGTATCTTCTTCATCATCATCATATTCATCATCAATGTACTCAATTAGACGATTGTGTGTGTTTCATCATCAACTTCCTCGACCTCAAGATAGTTTTCATCATCACCCGCATATTCTTTAGGTTAGTCAATTTCCACTTCTTCCTTTGGTTCTTCGGTGTCACGAAAAAATTGACTAGTGGTGCTTTGAGAGCAAGCCAACGAGGAGGTGGAGCAATCCTTTCTCTATTGGGAGGATTTGGCTTCCTTGGAGTATTCCACATTGTGATCTGGGAGAATTTTTCTTTAAGGAAACCAAGTCATTTGCCATTTTTTGGAACATTGGGTCCATGGTGATTGAGCTTGAATTCTGACCTTTTTGCTTTCCATTTGGGCATTTCACTTTACCAAACAAGATTAGATCATCATCGATTTCTATCGTGTGGTCTTGAGATTCTGTCAATGTTCTTGGTTGGGTTCTTCTAAGGAAGAAACCTAATTCGATGGAAAGGCACTCGATTAAGAATATCTTCAAATTATTTTCATGAGGCACCACATCTTCAGGGATTCTTCTTATTACTCTATTATATCTTTCTACGAAGTCTCTCATTGATTCAGAGGTTTCTTTCTTCATTTGTACCAATTGGACCAAGAGATCTTGACAATCTTCCATGGTCTTGAACCTATGTTCAAATGCACTTCTTATATATTCCCAAAGCAGTGACACACCTCGGGGTAACATGTAGAAACATTCAAAAAAATTCTTGGAGTGACTCCACAAAGAGCCAGACTGACACATCTTCATCCTCAACACCATATACACCGTAAGTAGTGATAAACACTACTACATGTTCTTCGGGGAGTTAAGAACCATCCCCTTTGAATTTTGGAAAGTTTTTTCTTGAGGCTCTTGGTAGCTCATGAAGTGGTTGAGAAAGGATGAGTGGGTCAATGTCTCCACCCCATGGTACATTAGGCCTAAGGACCTCATGATCACAATCCACCATTCTATTTCTGTTTCTCACTTCCAACCTATCTAAGGTTGTAGCTTCTGTTATTGCTCTTATGTCTGCCTCATCTTGAAGTCTTTCAATTACTTCAAGTTGAGATCTTATTTCTGCTTCTGCTCTTGCTTCTCTTTATATAGTTTCTTCTTTGGTCTTTACATCAGTGAAATATTCAAGGTTCTCATTAATGTATGGAAATTCATAGTCCAAAGGATTAGCAACACTTAGGTTCCCAACATGACTAGTTGCTTGATGAAAGGGAGACCTATGAATTCTGAGAAGCTATTGTCTTCTTTAAAGTTCTTCAAAAGTGGGGTTAGTTTGTCCTCCTTGTCTTTGTTTCTGGGTGTATCTTCTATCCACCATCTTGGAAATCTATGTGCTTATTTGTAGTGTTGGAATTTTTCTTTGCCTTTCCAATTCAGCGGTGCGTTCCTCTTGAATGTCGGGAATTCTTGTGGAAAGGAAGTAGTGATTGACACTTTGCCTATTATGTTAGATAGCTTCTCTTAAATATGAAGCAACATCCTCTTAGATGTGGAAAAGTAATTTAGGTATTTCAACAGGAGGATTTCCCGAAATAGCCATGATTTTTAGACATGAGGCTCATATAGCTATTCAAATTCTAGAAAGCTTATTTTTTGAATTTTGAATTTTATGATTTTTTTTGTATTTTATTGACCTTCTCGGTCGTATTTAGGTGCATATGTTGCTAAATCTTCCCCATGATGGGCACTAAAAAATTTTGGTGAGAAATTTTTTTGGGAAAAAATTGGTGGTTATCTTACCAATGCTCTAGGAGTCTAAGTCCCTCTACTTAATCGGTGTAGCTTTTGTACATGCATGCATGAGCAATATGTGAGTTTTATCTTGATGGAATTTTGGTTAGGGATCTAATAGGGACACTCCACTAACCCTATGGAAAAATCTTTCATATATCTATAAGAGAGGAATTTGATAGGAAAGTGGGAAAGGGAGTGAGAAATTTAGAAAAGAGAAACTAATGCTTCAAGTAGAAAATCAGAGACTTGCATACACCAGCCATAAGTTTCATTACATGCACTTGAATTTAGAAGAAAACAAATCTATGTAAAAACAAGACCATATAGTAGTTAATGAGCATAAATTACCACTAAAATCCTCAATCAAAAAAAGGCTAAAATTCCTCCTTTCCTTATTAAATCTCAGGAAGAAATTGTACATAACATAAAAGTAGAAGACATTCTTGAGTAGGGAAAAAAGAAGAAATTTTCTATCTCTTTGCTCTCTTCACAAGGATATCTCTCTCATGAATTCACAAAAACAACTCCAACATCTAAGAAGTTTTAGAAGTTTGTCTAAGAAGAATAGGAAGTTTTTTTAGAAGAAGCTCAAATGAGGAGCTTGTTACAATTTATAGAAGAGAAGGAAACTCTTCATCTTCTCGGTGAATTTTCAAATACTTTAATGTGACTTTAGAATATTCATATTCCATTTAAATATTTAAGTCCCTTTTATAAAAACAAGGTGACTTAAAGTTTACATTATATTTCTAAAGTCACTTAAAGTTATATTAAAAGTACAAACTCAGAACGCAAGAATATAACATTGATGAGAGAGAGTATTGGGTGAGAAGAGAAGAGAGAGAAAGAAGAGGAAGAAGAAGAAAGAAGAAGAATTATGCAGAAGGATGAGCTGCTACAGTGGATTTGATCTTGCTCCATGACTGGCTTCCACTTCATGCTCTTGAGAAGGCCTCTATTCCTCCAAGCTCTTTACTGAAATGAGCTACTATAGGTTCCACTTTTTTAGCATGAGGAATGTGAACATAGATCAAAATTTTATCCATCCATCAACCACATTATTGATGTCTTTACAATTCCTAAACCACAATGAATGTTTCTATGTGATAAGTGCGGTAGAGGCCCGAATCTCTGAGAGGAAGTCAAGGGTATCCTTAGTGAAGGAAAAGGGTTTTCTACCTCTTTATTGACATACTCTTCAAATGTAAACATAAACTCATTAGTAGTTTTATCTTAAACCATTGCAGAAACTCTAAGCTTTTGATTTTCTGATTTATACTATCCTACGATTTATATGTTTGTTCTCTTTTTCCCCAATTCTATGATGGCCCAATTGATTACCTCAAACCTAATTATGAAGGACCTTTTCCCACACACATGAAAAGTATTCTAAGGGATTTTCAAAAATATTCTTATCGATCAACTCCTGGCAATGAGTGTTTCTCATTTCATCTACTATTAGGCCCAAAGGTTCCTAATAGTCCCTTTCTTTCTCCAAGTCCTCCCTAAGTGTTCACGTCCTATTTATTGTCACACGCATATAGATGAAGAGTTTGACCACTTCTTAGAGCATTGAATTTAATTTTTTAGATATTGAGTTGATCCATTCATTATTCACTCTCCCCTATATTGTGAACTATTGTGTCTTCTTGATGGATTCTGGATTGAAGCTACTAATGGGTGTAACTTCCTTAGTGGGAATTTTCATGGCATTAGGATAAACTACATGTTACACATAGAATGATAGATTTTACACTTGATCCTTCAGTTAATAAATCTTCTTCTTATACTTCTTATTCCTTACCACCATGCGAGTGGAATATTGCTAATACATGTCAAAATCCCCTTCACAAGTTACTAGTCCCACTTGAATTGTGCTAATTTAATAGTCGAGTTAGTGTCATCTCATCCACGGGCTTGATTACTTTGGACCTAGATAATTTGATGTATTGATTACCATTTTCCCACTACGAAACATGAGGTTGCATTTGCAGGCTTTCTTGATCTTTTTCTTTGGCCAATGGGATAATCACCGATAGATCGGAGCTACCAATTTCTACATAGTGTGGGTATCAAGGACAATTGTTTCCTGCATCCAAGGAAACATCTCATAGAACTCGGGTTCAATGATATTTTCACCAATGGTAACCTATTTTGAAGGAGGAGGAAACTCTTGAATGATAGAGGCATGTGTGTCATCAAGAGGGGATACCTCCTATGGTGGCTCAAAGACTAAATATTTAACCATGTTTTCTTCATCCTCTTGTGCCTTTATCATGGGGTGTTCTTCCTACATTTCCTCTATCAAATCTTCTTCTAATAGTGATTAAAACAAGCCTTCTTCTACTATGAGTTTCTTTGACATCTTCTCGTGAGGAGAAGCTTCCAACTCTGTAGCCTTCCTTTTGAAATCATTCCAGTGTTTAGAACTCAAGTCACCTCTATCACTGTTAAAGATGAATGATGTGAGGCTTGCTTCTAACTTGGAGGAATTACTCGTGACTCGATGGTCATGATTCTCTTCCTAGTTGATTGGAGGTATAAGGGACATCTTGACTTCCATGTACTCGGGATCATACATCTCTGTCCCCATCCTCTTGCAAAATATCTTAATACTAGGAGAACTTGAATGTCATCATTTCACTTGATTGTCATCCTCATATGATATTTTTCACGCACTTAAAGTTCATCCATGTAACACTCCACAAATTTAGTTCAGGATCATAAAGGAGTTGAAATTATCCATGGAATGATAAAACTAAGTCAAAGGATTTAATGCAGTGACTCCTAGATTCTAACGTGCATCTTCACTTGCCACAACATGTTTTCCATAATAGGTTGTGTGGATAACACCAGCCATGCACTTAATAAGGGTAGGAAGTGTTATGTTGCTCCTACTAAAGTGATGGGAATTGGGTATTTTTAATAATGTTCACTTTGAACCCCGATTTCATATTTAAATATTAAGATTGCATTTGTGAAAAACATTCCTGCAATCAAGATAATTTGCTGGTAACTGAGATATGAAGTATTGTAATCATGTACGATTGGTTATGATTAAAATATGTGTAATAAGCCATCGATGACATGACTTAATATGTCATACCGGTGGCATTGGGTCATGATATCACAATGGGAAGAGTTAAAGTTTTCTAAGGATAATATGATACCTGTGAAATAGTATATTTCATTGTTCCATTCCTAGAAGGTAATATGTTTTAGACAAGGGCGTAGTTTCGGATTTGTCTAACGAACCTTCTAACGATCAACCACTGTGGTCAGTGGACTCCGGCTTATGAATCCTAGGCCATGGTACTTACATTGGATTATGAAATTATTATAGCTGATTTCACTTTGTAATATGTATCTCTATGGGAGTTATGGGGCATTTAAATAATAACAATAAGGCTATTCATGTGCTAATAGCATTGGTCTTTGTTTACAATATTATAACCTATGTTTTTGAAAGGTTAATCGACCTAAGTTATGAAAAGTAATTAAGTAAATGTTATTTAGCAATTTCGGGGAAAAAGGTAAATAAGGTTTTAAATTCAAATAACCCGCCAATTTTGGAGGAGAGTAATGGGTGGTGGTAGATGGATAAGCCACTGGTGTAGCACTTCCACTGAATGTCATTAAATTTTACATTTAATATTATGGAAATTCGTAAAGCTCCCGAATGAGGTGAATTGCATGCAACTGCTTCATTTAGTTTTGTTGGTAAATTTGGAAAAACTCCAGTTTTGGTATCTTTGCATGGCAAATTTCTTGGAGCAGAAGACTGTAAAGCCATGCAATTTCTAAATCAGTTGCTATATAAAAATGTTTCACTGAGCAAGAAAGGAATGCTGGAAATGTGACCTAAGTTGATTCAAAGTTGTGCATGATTTGGGGCTGCGAAGGAAGCAGGAAGAAAAGAATTCGGCCTGCCATTTTACTAGGAAAGAAACATTCTTTATCCCTTTTATCTTTTTAAATCATCAGAGGTTAGAATGAATACATATTGGCAATTTTGGTTTGTGCTAAGAAAAAATTGGGTATGTGTTAGTTCGGGGTTGTTGTTTGTTATACTCTGTTTTTGTGTGAGAAGAAGTGGAAAATGGTATGACTGTAACCTGGAAAACTATTATCCTTTTATCTTTTATTCTGCTTGAATCATGCTCGATAATGATGACTGTAGATGGTACTACTGGGAGAGGATTTTGAACCACTGTTTTTCATTTGCATTGTTTGATTTGGGTTGACCCAAATAATAATGGGTATTTGTGCAAATGATATAATGTTTTGCAAAAAAATAAAATTGGGTATATGGGTTTCCTTTATACCTGACTCAAATCTGGGTATATAGATCTAGCAATTAAACCTATTCTAGATATTGGCGTATATTACTTTCACTTCTGTCCTATGCGTATCACCATAGAAAAAGAAGGTATATTTGGGCATGATCTCGGGTAGATTTGGGGATAACCTGTTGGTACTTCTATCTCATGCATAGTATATATTAGTAGTCTACTTTTATCTCCATCGAGTTGACTGTTAATGAGCCATGAGTCTGCTAGGTTTGAAGACTTGCTAGTTTGTCAACGTAATCTTTTACCCTTGATGGGTCTGCAAGAAAATTTTATTCCTCACATTTTCTTTCCCCAAAGCAAATATAGGTATTAACCTTTAAGACATGGCTCAGTTTGATAGGTGTTTTGTGAGCTAATAACACTTCACGTTATTCTAGCATGATATGTTGAACCATGTAGCTCTTAGAAAGGTTAATGGGAAGAAGCAGGGATTACTCCTGGTTTCATTGTAGATGAGTGGCAACAGAGGCTGAGTTGCAGGATATTTGTATCATAATCCATCACCATCCAGCCGTGAGTTGGTTGCAACCTCATCCTAAATATTCCTTTTCTTAGGATTTTGAAGTACCTTCAGTTGATGTAAATAATTGCTGAGTTGTAGAGCCTTCGGCTCACTCCATTATAAGGAGTTTCATTATTTACTATCTTCCTTAGAAGTTATCTAAGCTAGTTTTGAACTGATACTGGAGAACAAAAGATGAATTTGGGAATTGGTTTTCGAAGGGCTGAACCTAACTGATCTTCTACCGAGTACGGAAAACCATTCTTCTCTCTTTAGGAAGCTATTCGGTTATGATGTTATAATATCTCTATAATCAGACACTTACTTGAGGAAAGCTCGATTGGAGCTGGGACCTTGATGGATAATGAATAAAAGAGTTGGTTGTTTTATGTTTCCTTGAAAGAACTAGAAAGTCTTACTTGAAACCAAGGGGTCTTGGTGGATTACACTATGGATATGTTTGATAAGTTTTGTTGATCCATATATAAGGTGCAATAATGGAAAGGAAACTTAGTTGTCTCCATTCTTAAAATCAATCCTTACTGAAGATTTTAATATTAATATTATGTAAAGTTATGTAACTGATTAATCTCTGTAGGATGATTAAATCAAGGGTAACATATCTCCATTACTGAGGAGTAATATGTACTAATCATTGAGACAAATTCGGGAGTTTAGCCCCTATACGCAAGCATAAATAAGCTTTTGAATGGTTGTGTCTTCAGATTCTTATTGCAGTAGAATGTGGTAAGATATAATTTGAAATGATGAGTTTTGTTAAAGAAGGTACAATACGAAATAAATAGGCAACTGAGTCTATATTGCCTTAATTCCTTTAAGTTACTATGATATGTAACTTGAGTTGTATAGATATATATCTCCTTCTTAGGATATTAATGGATAATGTAGAATATGTCGTATCTGTAGCTATGACATATAAACGTCATGTGTATTAACCGGATCTATTTGATGGGTGTGTTGATATTGATGAAACTGGTTAGTTTCATTTCCGTAGCTTGGATTACCTTGTGTGTCCAAGGATTATACTTGTTTGAATTGCTGGAGAAACAACATTAGTTGCAGCAATTTATATTTATTAATGGGATGACATAGATTCATACCATGGTTGATAAAAGTCTGATTACTCCATCTAACTTTATGTGATTCAATCATATTTTTAATAACTTGTGTTATTGATTATTTGATGGTCATTTCTTGGGTATGAATATCTTTTATCCGGTTTTGCTTTAACTTATTTTGTGAAGTAGTACATAGAACTTGTCCTTGCGGAGTACTAAAAGAGGTAAAGGAGTTGTTCTTAATGATTGCAAAGCAAGTTACTTAAGAATGATTTTGTGGAATTATATGATTAAAATGTTAGATTGAGATTATTGCAGTATTTATTCATTCTAACATTTAATGACATAAATTGATAAATGGGATAAAGGACTTTTCTTGCTCAGTTCAGTCGAACTGACCTTGCCTAACCATTGCAGGAAATTGAGCGAAGGTAACTGGTGTGAAGTAAAGAAATGTCTTGGTTATCTAATTGTACCACATGCTTACTTTTAAAGGATAAAGTTGCAGCCAATTGTTGATTTGAGATATTCTTATTTATGTTGAGGAAGTTATTTATTGACTTCGAGTAAAGGTTCTCTTGTGAAAATATACTGTGTACATTTACGATCTATTGTAACATGGAAAAGATTCCATATTTTGTTCAATAAATACTCGCTTCATATTATCGAAGAATGTTGATGCCTCTCTGTAATTTCTGTAATGAATCCCACTATGTTGTAGTAGTGTCGGTATAAGAATGGCTTTATACTTATGATATTTTATGAAAATTGGATCATTGGACGATTGTAATGGAGGGCTGTTGTAACTCTCTCTATTTTAGAATATAACAACTATCTTATGGACTAGGTGAACCTAGCAAGTTCAATGGGTGAGTTGTGAAGTTATAAATCAGTAACATAAGGGATAGGTTAATGGATTACACTACGGAGTAGTGTTGTTGAATTCTTTAATCTAGATTGATTAACTTATGGGAAATCAATATTATTGTTAGCAAGAGGTTGTGATTCCTCACAAGACTAGTAAAGGTTAAATGCATGATAGATGAGAAATCATCTAGTTATGAATCTTGAGGTGTTTGCTTATGTGTGCATACTGAAGGAAGATTCCTCTGATAAAGTTTGAGTAACTATATTAGAAATAAATTGTTATGATGAAATTTATGGATGAAATGTTAATATTCATCATATAAAGATTAAGTCCCAAAAACTTGTTGATGTTCCTTTTGGGCAGCACTTAAACCTTTTAAGGAAATTAAGTTGAAATAATTGATAAAACTAACCCAACTCCCTTAACATGAAGGAGAGTTCAACTTAATTCCTCAAGGTGAAATAATAAATGAGAATAGATCATTCCTTGTTACTTAAGAAAACTGTCTTTCCATAAAATGGGTAAATAAAGTATATGATCTATCAGATTGCTATCGTATAAAATATGATGTGATGAATGTTTATGTTGGAGCTACTCCAACTAACAAGATGTAATAAAGATAATTCATTAATAATCAGGTTGAACATAAATGCTAAAAGGGCCCATAGGATATGGGATATAGTTGGCATAGAATTGTTTGGGAGATGATTAAATCCTAGAATACTAAACCTCCATGAAACCATGGGTTTACTACCCAATGAAAATGATTAGAGTATTGATGGGAACATTCAGATTGTGCTCAACATGAGTACTCGCCATCTCACTCACTATGGAAGTTTGGTGTCTACGCTCCTAAAAATTGTGAGCTGAAACCAACCATGATTAGGATATGACGGTGTAGTCATATAAATGATAGCAATCGATCCGATAGCTGGAATTAATGGAATGTATTTGGATGCCAAGGAAATTGGTACAAGGATCCAAGGAAAATGAATACACTACCAAGGTGGTAGTAGCCATAAAATAAACCTAAGTTGAGGTTTGGAAATGGTTATAGAAGTTCTCAAGAGAATTGGGAATTCTACTAAAACAAGAACCGTAAAATGGATAAGATTTATATCTATCGATAAATCAAACCTGGCAAGAATAAATGTTGAGGTAAAACTGAGTAACACGATTCTAATAATATAGCATAAGTGTTATTGAAAGGAGGGTAATGGGAATGACTCCGTATGTACCCAATAATTAGTAATTATATAGTTGCATGATTACTAATGGGAGTAAGAATAACATTAGTAGTTATTACTCCATGATAATGTAAGGTATTATTCTGATGCGGTGGAAATTGAATCATTAACAAACCGTAGGATTGGGAATTTAGGTCTAAAGATTGATCTATCTTATATCTGAAACAGATAGGAAGAAATGAGTAGTTTTGGAACTACATTTAACCTATCATGATTCTAGGGACAGGACTCTAGATACTCTTCACTAAGTGATGAAGACACGGAACTAGAACAATGTGTCATGTTTAATTTATTAAGATACCATGTTTCATTTTAGGACTCTTGACAGGTCGACTCACTACCGTTGTTACGTGGACGTATCCATTTAATGACAGTTGTCGTTATTTGAATACTACCACATAACAACTATATTGAGTTCCCTTTTCAAGACCTTAAAATGTAGCATGGTATTGCTTAAGTACAAGCTTGTTATAGTTACAAGGGTGGATGGAACCCCATGGGTTGGTACCCCGATGCCAACATATGATGGCTATGGGAAGGGAAGCAGTCTAGCAATGATGAGAATCATTACAAAGACACTTGCTCTCCCATAGGCATCATAGGATGACATCGAGGTAAAGCTTCGTATAGGTTAATCTGGGCTTGTACCTTGTATAAGACTTGTAGCTGTTTACAACATCATTGACTACAAATCCTTATAACCGAAAAAGTGATTAAGGTGAAACGACAATTTCCTAATGATGAGTGTGCCATCATGGAATTGAGTATGGTATACATGACTCAGAAACCTTGCACAAGGTAGTGTAACTGCTGATTATACTTGTCGAGATTTCACCATTATCTAAGTTGTGAGATGCCTGTGGATTTCATAGGTGGAACCCAGGTACACACTTAGGGTTATCACTTATATATCATATCCTGTTAAAGGAGAACCAAAGGGATACATTTGTATGTATGGCTCAGTAAGAGCATTGAGGGAGAACTTGTAAGTTCAGTATTCTCTCATACAGCTGCACATGGTTCATGATAGTTATTGAAAAGGGATTGCATTAAGACTTATGTTGGATTTAAATATATGGGTATTTGAATCAGCTACATAAGGTAAGATAAAAAAATTCTCTAAGATTGAAGTGACAAAAATGGATGTTACAATCCATGAAATTTTCCAAGTAATCCTCGACTTACGGTTTGTGTTGAAATTATAGGACATAGAAAGAGTCAAGATCTTATCGATGTCAAAATTAGGCTCCTGATACGTAGGAATGCAAAGTCAAATGAGCGAAAGTAGCCTCTAGATGAGATGCGTCATTTGAGCTCTTGCATGTGAATACCCTCGAGAGAGATAGGAAATGGAATCAAATTCTTCCTCCTACTTCTAAGCCTATTATTCACCTGAATGATCTATGTGCAGATCTTGAACAATACAATTTGGTCACTAAGGTACTTGGGTAGCCTTAACGAGTGCTTGATTGAAGCCAACAATGTGCAAGTAGGATAATGTCAAGAATTGTATGAAATAGGAGCCATACTTCTTGATTAAGGATGACAAAATCCTAGCTTCCAAATATCCTTCCAAGTTTTAGACTACGTATATTGTGAATGCATCAATCACGTGAGAAAAATGCCTATGGATTTCCTCCATAACCACATGTAGAAGTTTCTCAACGCAGGCACCTTGGCAGAATGTTTTGCTTGAAAGCTAATACCTTTAATGATCTTGAGCTAATGAAGAGGTAGAATAAGTATGAAGTCATGTGAAAATTCTTTGTCATGGGTACTTGGAGTAGTTGCAGATGGATATTATTGCTAATGATCTGCGCTTGCCAGTCAATTCTCTACTTTCCTTTTGTCAATGTCAAGATGAAAAGGCCCATCCAGTCTTAGAAGTATCTTGTGCTTGCTTCACCCATTACTCTATTAAGGAGAGTGATGACATCTGAATATCCTTCTCAGAACTCACACCTTGGAAGATTCTTAGGAATATTTGAGGGATTTCTCCCTATTTTCAACCAAAACCCAATTAAAACCCTTGCATGTATGCATCCATTGTTTCCCAATCATGTAAGGCCCTGTCTTTTGAGATGACAACCATGTTGGGTAAAGTCGAGAGAGATGGTTCTAGGGATGATGACCATCATTGTTGTACCATTGTTGGCTCGGATGGTTCATGTTTTAGGTTCATAGTGGTGAGAGTAGGCTAGGACCAACTCATGACTTTGGACAGACACTAGGTTTCCTACGGCAGCATAACAAGCCATTGGTGAATATTTGATCTTCAATCTTCTTTTAGTCTCTGGTTGTCATGCAAGTTCTTAAGTCATTCAGGTCCATGTACAAGACATCACTTTCTTCTATCTCATACTTGCAGGTGAAGGGTTGAGCCATCTTCTATCCCATCCACTTTTGCTTCATGTTTTTCCCTAGAATAACAACTTACTATTTTTAGTAAGTATGAAAAGGAAACTTCCTCAAACCTCAACTAGATGTTGTGACCCTGATTCCCCTTTCTCCCTGCGTTCCTCGCTCTTTCTAGATTAACTTTTTATTTTTATCAGGTTTCGTGGGACCACTAACTATTTTTAGTAAGTGGCAAAAATTTATGTTCGATGAGTTCTCACCGTGGTGTACCGCCAATGTCTCTGTCTCCTTCGCAAGTTCTTCTATTACTGAATTTCCCAAAATAATAGTCCCCTATGCAAAAGACCTGATATTTTTAGAAAGTGGGCTTCGGAGGTTAGATTGATGCTAAAAAGTTTTTTATATGGGTTTTTTCCCAATATCACCCCTCTAAAATTTTAGAACTATCCGCTTAATAGTCCAGAGATTTTAAACTTTCAAATTTAGATCGCGATGTGCTTTTGGATGTTGTAGCCATTAATGGACATCAAAATTGAAGGTCTAGTTTTCTCCTCCATTTTGTGAAAGAAATATATTTTTGATGTGGGTTTTTTCTTCTTGTGCTTCACGTGAAATCTTACTTCAATCCGACAACCGGTTTGACAGAAATCCACTTCTTTCTTAGTTGATCCTGGGCCGAGAGATTTCTTCATTATGAATTATATGTTGCATGAGACAAGAGTTTGAAAGTATGTTTTTTATGGTCTTAGACAAAGGAACAAACAAAAAAATGGTTCATTGAATCATGCACTGGTTTGCAAGATTTTTATGAATCTCCATTTTTTGGCTATGGAGATTTCTACTATTCTCTTTGTTGTTCTTCGTTTCTCCTTCATTTTCTCAAACTTCCTTCTGAGACCTATATGATTTCATAGATTAAATGAAATTATTGTTGTGATAGGTCTGGTTTGAGTTTCAGTAATGGTGGATTGATGACAAGGAGGTTGTAGAGGAAGAATGGAGATATGGTTGTGCACGGACTTAAAGCAGCTTAGAAGGGGGAAACAGTAGATATTTGAATTTTTAAAATCATGCTGAGAGAGGGATGGGTGAATTTTCTTGTCCCTGAAATCCCTCACCTCAAAGGGACATGAGGGACATAAATTTCCATGGTAAAAATAAGCTGACATGTGGCGTTGATCCGACGATAGGGAGTGAGTGCTCAAAAATCAACTTTAAAGCATTGAGGGATGAAAGCGGGTCACATGGGTGACCAAAAATATATCCTAGAGGTCTGGGAACATTTTTCAAGGTCTGATGTACCTGACCTATGAGGGATATATAATTCCACAACGGTCTTGGAGCTGACATGTGGCGTTGATCCGACGACAAGTAATTTGAGCTCCAAACTACACCCGGGGGCTAAATTAGCAATCCTGATGGTCGTATGGGGTTCTAGAGGTCACATGGGGGCTAGGAAAAATTTTCCAAGGTTGATGTACTTGACCCTCAGGGACTTCATGGACATAAAATCACACCAGGATTTTGGAGCTAACATGTGTCCTCCCAAAATTTGGCTAAGTCCTGAACTTGCTCCAAGAGGACAACTTGCGATGATGATAACTTGAGCTCCCGATGAACATTTTTAAAAATAATTATATGATCCTAACTAGAAATGCCATTTTGAATCCAATGGTGGGGGTATCATGTATTTATTTTTACATTTGATCCCTAAAAATAGGATTTTTGATTTGGTTCTCCATTTATGCCCGAGAAAAACCACATGCGCAGACTGATGCGTAAAATAGTTATGAAACATATGATTTCACCATATTTTAGGGATTGGAATTATGTTTTTATATATGTTTTTTTCTCATAAATTCATTTGGAGCTCCCGAAATCACCTTCTGAAGCTCAATGGTTGTTTTGGCATGTGCACTAACTAGGCATGTGAACCCTAATTATGGCAAAACTTCCCCAACTTCTCCGAGCCCTTACAAAATCTTCCCGAATCATTTCCATGATGTACCAAGTCCTTTGAATCACCTCCATGTATTTTTATGTTTCTTCTGCTCCATTTTGTGGGGTTGCTTTGACACCCTAGGAAGGCCAGTGATAGCCCTTCCCATAACTTCCTCGAGCTTACAAATGAACTCTTAAAATCACCTAGGGGAATGAATGGAGTTTCCTTAATCACCTAGGGGGATGAGATAACATTAATCGGGAGGTCACTTGGACTTAATGGATAGACCCGAGGTGTCTTGGAATGATAGGAATTGAAAATTTAAACACATGGGTATAGTTGTCATGCTAAAAATTGTTATTTTCCTTGTTGCACATTTGCATGACAACAAATCTCTTATCAAATTAGTTTACGGGGGTTGGATATTTTTCATTTGATGTATATGGTTTGAGATGACCCTTTTGAATGTAGTATGGCTACCAGAGACTCTGTTTAAATCAATATACATGGATCTATTCTCAGCATCTTGTTTATGGGCGTAAACCCTTATGTTATTTGACTTGTCATGAATCGATTTTGTTTTGTGTGCCTCATACAATGTTTATTTAGCTTTTGTGATGCATTGATGTGTAGATCTACTAGTTCTATCTTCTCCTTTTTAAGTAGATGCACACACTGCTTTCTTTAAATAATCCTCCATTAATGGAAGAAATCTCTTGCAAAGCTCACATAAAGGAGGGGTTCGGGGACCGCGTGTGACTTGGGTGAGAAGAAAACATATGTTGGATGATAGGATGACATGCTTGGGGTTATAAATAGGTATCGAGGTTAAAATAATGACTACATCTTCCAAAACTAGTACTTCAAATTTTGCATCTTCTTCTAATCAACAATTTATACATGATGAAAAGAAACAAAATGAACTTTTGCACCTTAGAGTGATTTCAAAACATATAAATATTGATACTCTTTTTGATAGTGGATATCAAGCTAATTTGATTTCGAGGAGGTTTTAAGAAACTAGGACTCAAAAATAATCTACATCCTAATCCTTATCCTTTGGGCTCGGTATGTGATGATGCGAAGATGCAAGTAACTAAAACTTGTAGATTTATATTTTCCATTACAGAAAAATTTATTGATGAGGTTGATTTGGATGTTTTTCCTTTGAATATTTATGGAGTATTTTTAGGGATTCCTTATTTATATGATCATAAATCAATATTCTATAGGGAAGAAAATAAATACTTTCTTGTTAAATATGGAATTGAATATATTGTTAGAGCTCATCGTGTAAAAAAAATTTCATTAGTTACTTAGGTTAGATGAAAAGGCTTGTCAACTCAAGCAAGAATCTTGTAATCATGGTGATCAAATCTAAAGAGAAAGATCAGGAAAAGGATTTTGAGTATTGTGATCCAAAACATCGTAATGAATTGGTAAAAATTATTTCTAACTATGATGATGTTTTTCAAGATCCACAGGGGTATACCTACTAAAAGAGGGGTTCAATATGAGATACAGTTATTATAGGATGCATCTCTTCCCAATATTTGTATATATAGATTATCCATGGCTGAAAATAAGGAAATCAAGAAATAGGTGATGGAACTTTTAGCTAAAGGTATTATTCTCCCAAGTACATATCCGTGTGGTTTGCCAATTATTTTGGTGTCAAAGAAAGATGCCACATGGCGGATGTGTGTTGATTTTTGTGCCTTAAACAAGATCGTGGTGAAAAATCATTACCCTCTTCCTAGAATAGATGATATACTGGATCAATTAAAGAATGTAATTTACTTCAATAAGTTAGATTTAAGAAGTGGTTATCACCAAGTAATAATTAATGAAGGTGATATTTGGAAAACTACTTTTAAAATGAAATAGGGATTAATTGAATGGTTAGTGATTCCTTTTGGATTGTGCAATGTACTAACAACATTCATGAGAGTTATGAATGATGTTTTTAGACCATTCATTTATGATTTCGTTATTGTCTACTCGTGATGATATTCTTATTTTCAGTAAGTCTTGGGATGATCATGTTATTCACATCTAGAAATTATTAGATGCATTAAGAGGAGAAAAATTATTTTTGAAGATGTCAAAATGTGAGTTTGGAAAACATCTTTAATTTACTTAGGCTATGTTGTGGGAAATGGTGAATTGAAAATAGATCCTGAAAAAGTAGAGGTTATTATGAAATGGCCTAGACCTCGTAATGTGACAAAGGTTAGGAATTTTCTTGGTGTAGTACAATAATGGAGGAAATTCATTTATAAATGCTCATTTATCGCATCTCCTTTGCATGATTTGAAAAGTATTAAACATGTCTTTCAATGCGAGGAAAATAAAAAAGGATTTTGATGCACTAAAAGAGAAAATTAGTATCACTTAGGTCTTGGAACTTCCAGATTTGCAGCATTCATTTGAGATTCACATGGATGCTAGTGATTATGCAATGGGGATAATTTTGATGTAGAAAAAATCACCCGTGTGCTACAATTCAAAACCTTCACAGTGTTGGTAAGAAACTATCCAATTTATGATAAAGAGTCAGTATGCTTTGGTGCAGACTGTAAAGAAATGGAAACATTACTTAATGGGAAAATAAACAATTATACATACTGATCATTAGCCCCTTCATTACTTGTAAACATAAACAAATTTACAACATTCTAGACATTTCCGCTGGATGGGATTCTTACGATAATTTCATCTTGTGATCACGTATAAAACATGTATAGAGAACAAGGTTGCTTGACATGTTATCTAGACCTCCGCTTATTGTTACATATATTCTTTTACAACATAGTTCTTTGGCTCATGATAATTATAAGGAATAATATGCTTATCATGTTGATTTTAAACAAGTGTGTGAGGATTTAACGAGTGGGAAACAATTAGGAGAAAAGGAATATCATGTGCATGATGGAATTTTATATCATTCTAGTAAACTTTGTATTACATAAAATGAGTGTGTGCATATGATTATGATAACCCATACTTATCTTATTTTATGGTCATTTTGGTGTTGGTAAAACAATTGCACATTTACAGATGTATTTTTATTGGCCTAGAATGCATGAACATGTAACTAGGTATATAAAAGGATGTGTTCTTTGTGCCACGAGAAAGCTTAGTAACAGAAAATTAGGACTTTACACTCCTCTTCTTGTCCCTACATGACTATGGGATAGTATTTCCATGCATGTCGTAAAATAAATATGACTATTTATATGTGGCTTTGGATATATTTAGCAAGATAACTGGTTCCTTGAGTACTTTATATGTGGTTTTGGATATATATAGTTATCTTGATATTTATACACTTTCTCGGTTGGATTTACCTCCATATATCCAAATTTATTCAGTAATAAATGTTGAAAACTTGAAATTGTATGAACCGCCTATGATTATTGATCATGATAATGATAACATTATGCCTTCCATTAATGATTTTACACCGAGTATCTTGATGAGTCAGAGGATTATATCAATGTCGACAGTGAAGGTTTAGAACTTTGTGAAGGGGTGATATTGAATATCTTCGTGTTGGGTTCAAAGGCATGCATTCAAACAAGGTGAAATGGATGAAAACGGAAAGGTGAGGGATAAGTACCCTCACCTATTTACCAATTAAGTTTAATTTTGGAGGTCCAAAAGTTTCTCAGTGGGGAGAATTGATCTAGAGGATCCTCACTCGAGAAATGTTGATCTAATATGTTATCAGAATCAGTTATGGGTAGTTTCATTGTGTGGAGAAAAATATGAGATTTTAGGTGATATCTTGTTTACAGGAATCGAAGAGCATATGTAAAAACTATGGCTCTTTGAAAATTTTATGCAGTTTGTGAATTTGGGACTATGCGCAGGTTGAACGTGTGCACACTCACCAAGTGGACCAATGAAAATGTGACATGTGGACAATATGAGTAAAAGAGTAATTTTTTTGTTTTAACTTTGGTCTTGGACATTCAAAGGATGATAGGTGGGCCCTCGCTATTAGTTGGTTGGGGCCCTCATCCAGTTCAACACACTTGATTATGAAGGGGTGTCTTGGCCTCCTTCTCATATTGACATTGTAGGGCTTTTGCTTATATTTTCTCTATACTATAATTTCTTGATACATGTGGGATATTGTTATATTTCATTGTAGAAGGGCTCGGTGGAGAGCCTAACTCTGCAGACCGAGTCAACCTATCCATTGAGTGGTGAGCCACTCCCTTATCTCTCAACATTGGCTGGAATATTGTTTAAAACCCCACGCTTTATATGTTAACTACCCCACATTGTATTTTCCACACATATACCTATCTCCAATGCCACACACAACATCCAACTCATCCCTTATCCCTCCAACTCCATGTGTAGCCTTCCATGAGGACACACAAACCAAAGCACCCCAAACATGGCACATTCCACATAGGCACATAACCCATGGTAGTCAAAATGGCTCATAAGCCAATAAACAATGAACACCACCCAACTTTTAAACCAAATCCTCACCCACCATGTGCCAAATGTGGGATTAATTCCCTTAATAGCCAAAACAAAATGCGCTTAGGGAATTGACCCATGAAATTTAGTGTAAAAGGTTAAGCACTTTACCAATGGGCTTGTTGTGGTGAAGTGTTATAAAAGGGGCTCTGTTGTATATGTTAAGACATTGTTCGATGACTGTGTAATTTTTATAAGGCTTATATCTTGAGCTAGGAGAGGAATTTTGAGGAGTTGTAAAAAGAGACTAGTGTTATTTTTGGTAGAGAAAGAATTTGAGAAGATAAAATTATTATATAAACCATTGTAAAGGTTTATTTTCAGATTTTAATAGATCAATCCCATTCAACTGGACCTGGAGACGTAGGCCTCAAGTTCCAAACTCTGTTATCACGTCGTGTGTAAATTCCCTAGTGATATTGTCTATTTATTCTCTGATTTTACACAGTGCTTGTAGTATTTAATTATTTATTAAAAGTACAAAAAAAAATCATAATGTTGAATCTTCATTAAAAATTGTTTAAAAAGAAAAATATTGAGTTATATTGTGTAATTTTTCTTTGGATTTTTAGATCACTAGTATCAAAGCTAGTTTTGCAAGTTTTCTTGCTATCGAGATGGTTCTTATTCTCTTCAATGAGAACTCTCTTTTACAACTATTCTTAATTAGCATCTCATTTTCCTTCACTTTTTCATGAGTATCTTTCACCATTTCTCTTTCTAAAGCAATCATATTTTGCCTCTTATTCTTCTTCATAAGTAGCTTGATAGGCCACTTTATCTTCTTTTTCAGCTTCCATTCAAATCCTTGGAATTTCTCTTCCATCATGGTCTTGATCATTGTTTCCAACTTCTCAATCATTTATTTTTCTTCCTTTAGTTCTTTTTCTAAGAGTAACTCTTTCCTTCTTGTGCTTTCCTTCACCTTGTTATGGATTTTTCCTTCTTCTAATCCCTTGAATTTTCTACCCATGTCTCTTCTCAATCTCTCCATAAGATCTTCACCCAAGTCTCTTTCACCTTGGTCTATTGATCTCCTTAAGTCCTCACCTAGGTATTTTTCACCCTAGTCTCTTTTTCTTTCCGATGATTTCAATGTTCTAGGCTACTATTTTTTAGTCTTCCGCCTCTTATTAGGTTCCTTACTAGGATTACTAACTCCTCAACTTGTCTCTCTTAAACAACTTGATTTCTTAGCTTCTAAACCTGTCAACCATTCATCACTTCACCATTTAGTAGGTACACATGTGCCTTAAACTCATCAAAACTGATTCATTCAATGATAAATTAGAATATTCAAGAATCAAAGTTCCCAAAATATCAAGAATATTTAATCATCTAGGTTTAGTAGTATTATTGCATGCAAAAATCAAGAAATATCCATTATTCAAAGCTTAGCATTCTTCAATGGAAATTAAAGAAAGATTCAATCTTCAAGGCTCACATTAAAAAATTATTCCTCATCAAGGTTTTGTCACCTACAATCATATCCTTGATAAACTTATCAATACCTTAAAGGATTTTATACCAATCTTTCAACAAGTTCCTTTTCACCACTTTCCTGTTATAAACATCATTAATTCAATCCTACAACTTAATCACTTTAACATTAGTACAAAATATGAATTTAAAAGGATTTCCTTTTTCTCTCGATACCAAATGATGCAAAGGGAATAATACAACAACTATTAACTCACTTAATCAAGAAAGTTTCACACAACCAACTTCACCATATCTACATGAGATGATCATACTAAGCCCAAAATGGCTTAACAACTTACTTATGAAACCTATTTTTCCCATAATGGCTTCATAATACCTTTTACTTTTTTTTTTACCTACATTCCATGTTAATCAACCATAAATCTGATTCACCATCCAAGAAAGAAATCACTTCTCTATTTTAGCTTCTACCCTAGATGAAGCAAAGTTGACACTTTTGTCTCTAATGTCCTCCCCACACTATATACACCTTGTTTATCCTTCACAGATAAGGTTATATCTAACACAAACTTAATATTAAAGGTTTAAGGAAAAAAACTTCGACCTATCTAGCCCAATCTTGCAATCTTGTCCCCTTAAGAAAATGTATCTTGGTACCTTCAGTGGTTGAAAAATTATCGACTTACCCATGCAATTATGAAAATTTCCTTAGAATCCTTTCAAAATACCTAAGTTTTATGCAAAAATTTAGAACTTAGGTCTTCTATTATCTTTCTCAATCTCACTTTCCCATTCTAGGCTCACTAAGCCAAAATTAGGCCTAGGATAGTCCTATTTAGGTCATAACTTTCCTCAGTATGAAGTTTCAAAACGCACAATCGTATTTTTAAATACCCATTTAAGTGATCTTCTTGTCTATGAAGTCTCACATCTGTAGACACAAATATTGCACATTAGACAATATTTAGCCTGGTCTTATACTATTATTTAAAAAGTTCTCAAGTGTACAAATTACTAATTAATTACACGTTTTGACCACCTTTTTCTTATCTTTTATTTCGTCTTTCCCATGTATTTCCTGATACCTATCAGCCCATTTCAGAAACCTTTTGACTTTCTAGCCCTAAATCAGGGCACCTAGGCTATATTGGGGCACCTTGAGGCACCTTGGTCCTACTCAGGGTGCCTCGGTCTATGCACAACCTCTTTCACTCCTTTTTGGGTCACTTATAATTGTTGGTCATCCTTATCTGGATTAATTATGAAATTAAACTTGATATCCCTATAAATATAAAGCTATAAGACCATAATAAGGGTCCTAGGTCATTGCATCATATCACTACTATCACTCCATCTAGGGATGTATCTATTACATCACTTGCATCCACATAGTACCATACATTCAAGATAGGAAGTATGCATGACACAAATTATTAGAGGAGGGGGATTCTATGAATTCTATTATACTATCTACATCTTCTATAGCTACCATAGCTTGCTATTTCAAAAAGTGTAATCCGACATAGAGCACCTAGGTCACGACATACACACACTCACTAGAACTACATTAGGGTCTGTAATGTAGTGTAATGCTCAATGATAAGTCCACTAGTTTGGGGGATGAGGTCAATCCGACCCCTTATTCTTCTTATTTTGTAGGGAATCATCTAGTTCATCTAGTGAATCCAAAGGTCAACAACTAAATATTATTCAAAGAACACTTAGCATGTATGCCAAATTAGTGTATTGAGTAGTTATGTTGTTTCAAGCACCTGAATGCAAACTAGAGGCCTCGGGCACCCAAGTAAAATCCTATGCCCCTTTGTCACTTCAAATAGTCTAGATATACCCTTCATAGGGCCCTTGAGTATTTATCTACATTATCGAGTCCTAGTTCCGAGAATCCTGCGACAACTCGCGATGCTCCTGTTATCACCGAGTCTATTCCTTACTCTTCTCTTACATATTAGGGTTTTATTTCACTTAGAACTATTTATTTACATTTATTTCATATTTCTTTAGTTCATTTACAAGCATTTTAGTCCTCCTATTTATATTAACACTAGAACCCTAAATACCCCATTTAGGTTTTATTTTTGTTAATCATTTTGGTGATCCTAAAATTTCTTTATTGTAATTTCTAAGTAGTAGTTACCCCTTTTTCCATGGCCCAACCTCATGAGGACTTTACCAAATCCCACCTTAAAGCCATTAACGATCACCTTGCTGATTTTCCACATGATTTAGATTTACTTCTATATGTGGCTCGTGAAGAGGCTACTAACTTGGCTGAGCTTAACCCTTCTATCGCCTTGCCCACTCAACCTTCTACCTCTACGCTTCCACCCATTTCTATTGTTCTATTTTTGGTTCCCACTCCCACTAACTACTTTACTCCTCCTTTGGTATCACATTAGTGAAAAACATCCTCTGCTAGAAATCAAGATCTAACCTCCTTATATCATGATTTCGAGGCTCAAATTTGTAAGTTGCAACAGGATGATACATCTCCCTCTTTAGATTCTACCTTGTTGTTACATACCCTATTTTCACCTCTTATTTCTAATTACCCTCTTCCTTCTAACTTTGTCTCCCCTAAATTTCCCATTTTTAATGGACACGGTGACCCACACGAGCATCTTTTTGTGTTTCATGTTTCTTGTCTTAATTTCGTTGATGATCACCTCATGTTAGCCAAAATATTTCCTCACATCCTCCAGGACTACGCCATGCATTGGTTCTATGATTTACCTATTCATTCCATCACCTCTTTGCTGATTATTTTCTCACACAATTATCCATCAACATCAGGTTCTAAGATGACCTACACCCAATTAGCGTAGCTTTAAAAGTGACTAAATGAGAAATTTTCTAATTATTTCCTATGCTACAAACATAATATTTCTAAAATGACTAATGTCCTTTCCAATTCTAAGTTACAAGTTTTATTTATATAAATCCTTTTACCACCTCTCTATGAAAGTGTTATCTTTGAAACCTTTTCTTTCTTTGACCAAATGTGTCATACTATTAAGCTTCATGAATCTAAAATTCTCTCTATTGTCAAGCTAAAGTATCAAGAACAATCCTCCTCCTCTCGTTTTCCAACCAAGACACCATTTAAACCTTCTACTTCTAATAATATCAAAACTAAAATCATAGTCAACCTATTACACCTTTTAAGGAGACACTGTCCCAACCGCCTCGGCCTACATTTACCACTATCCCTATGGCCCCACATGTCATCTTACAAAAACTTCGATACAAACCTTATCACCCTCTCATCACCACTTGAGTTAGACCCATCATAGCCCAAAGGACATAATTACAATGAAAACCTCCATTGTGATTACCATCATTGTGTAGTCAACTCTACTAACTCGCTATATGAAACTTTGGGCAATTATCCAAGATCTAATTGACAATGAATAACTCGAATTTGTTGAACCTATTAGCCCTCCTCCCACTAAGGGAAGGGTAAATTCAAACTTTTAACAATGAATCCAACCAATGTAAAAAATAGGCTATGAAATCCTCCTAATAATGCATTCCATGCCACACCACCCCCGATGTGGGATCACTTGATTACTTAGTTGCTAGCAATGATAATCCCGACCCACCCTTATATATTTCTCTCACACTTACTATCATGCTACATTCACATCTGACCATTTATACATACAGCCCCTATTGTCTCAAACACCATCAACAACACTAAGGTTTACCTATCCTCTTCTATTAGCATATGTTCCTTGTCCCTTTTAAGATATATTGGTTACCCTCCTTCAAGATCAAATTTCTATTCAAGAGGCCTTATGGTCTCATTAAGATACATATCAAAGTTGGTCCTCTCACTCTTCTCCTCCCTTACATTTTTACTCAATCCATCCACCACTGTGACCTACTTCTCGGATTAAATTGGATTCATAAATCCCAAGCTATTATCTCCATCAACCACTTATGCCTTAATTTCATCTACGACAACCAAGTTGTCTCCATGGATGGCATCCCTCATTCACCTCTAGATTCTTGCACTCTCATTCCACTTATCCCACACCTCTTTATATCCCTCACACAACTCCTCTACAGTCACCACCTATGTGTCCTATTCCCACTTCACCACCTCAATTGGCCCCCATGTGACCACTCCATTCTCTTATTCCTACACATTGGTATAGGCCTATTCCTAAACCTATTACCACCTCTCATCATAAATCACTACCTCATTTTATCCCCTATCGACCACCCTCCTCTTTACACACATCTCATCAATCTCCCTCACCTATATACTTTACTATGCTCTGAAATTTGTATTATATACACTCCTTGAATTCATATTGACTTCATTCCCCTGCACAACACTTATCTCCTATACTGCCATTATTAGCGCATCCTTCTCCGTCATCCCCTATCATGTATGGGTCGATGGACATCCATCCCTCGACCTTATTAGTTGATTCCTGTTTCCTACCTAGTTGTGGGGACCTTTCCATTAGACACTCCCCCCATATTATACAATTGCATACACACATTTTAATATATTCACATATCGATGCTTCCATCACATATTATCACACCCTCACTACTCGATGACACACCCTAGTACTTCGGTTCATATTGGACTGTTGAGGGATTACCATTACACTAAATTCCACACACTGTACTACAGGACCTATCCATTTAAATTCTATCATCCTACATTATATCTTCATAACACAAATTATTCTATTCATCATTATATATGAGCCTAGTTTTGCATTCCATCCTTTCCTTCTTTATATATGGTAGGTTACGTTGTATATGAGTCTAAATTTTACCATCTCATATTTTGCATGCACCTATCTTCGTATCTTCCAAAATACATATAAAT
Organism: Taxus wallichiana var. yunnanensis; assembly: GCA_018340775.1. Taxonomy (NCBI): domain Eukaryota; kingdom Viridiplantae; phylum Streptophyta; class Pinopsida; order Cupressales; family Taxaceae; genus Taxus; species Taxus wallichiana. Next base: position 736,140,378 of record CM031239.1, read on the forward strand.
ACTACATCATCCTATACATACCTCATCTACTAGTCATTTATACCTCATCTATCTCTCATACACGTTACACTAGTCATTATTATATATGAGTCTAGTTTTCTATGTCATCCATACATCCTATAGATTCTATAGGCTACACTATATTTCCTTATACTAGGGTCTAGTTTTATCTTTCATATACTCCATATTCTCTTTCTATGTATGCATCTAATGCATTACATTGCATACACACTACACATTATCTACCACATATTCACATACCTTGCTCATCTACACTATATTTTTCTACGCACTACACTCGCAACCCTATAATGCACTCTAGTTCCTCAATCTATACTCAATTAATAAGGTTTTACCAATAAAATGGACCTTACCTACATGTGACATGTTATTATACCACATTCATTGGATTAGTGACCAATTATCTAGGCTCTATTGTCACCCACACTCATCATCACACCTCATAGTGGTATACACCTTAGTTTAAATCACCACTCTTTTCATCACTTCTACATCATCCTATTACACTCTACCATCTCTTATTATATCATCATATTTACTTTCTCTTTTCTCCATTATAAAACATAAATTACATTATCATGCCTTCAATCATCACGTAGTGGTATACACCTTAGGGTAAATCACCACTCCCTTCACCCATTCTACATTATCCTTTACATCCACTTATCACATATTCTATTACCCTATTCTCAGTCATCCTATTCTACATCATCAATTCTCCTACTTCCATTAGTGGTATACACTTTAGGATAAACCACCACCACCTTATTCATTACAAAGTGGTATACGCTTTAGGCTAAATCACCACCCTTGCATTATTCATCACATAGTGGTCTACGCTTAGTGCTAAAATTACAACCTTCCGTTACCCACCACCTACTCATCTATGCTCCATACACCCTCATCACCCATCTCGTAGTGACATACACTATAGGATAGATCATCACCTTCTTCTTCCATCTTATAGTGATATATGCTTAGGGATAAATCATCACTCACCTATTCAACAAGTCGTGGTATACACTTAGGCTATAGGGTCCACACACACCTTTCTATATGACGCATTCCCATCCACTCCTTCTATAGTGATATACTCTTAGGGATAAATCATCAATCTTCTGATAAAAAAAGTCATGATATACACTTTGTCTATAGGGTTCATGCACATCTTCTCCCCATATTACATTTCACCACCACTACACATACATACTCATCGCAACGCGCTAGACACAACCAATACTACTTGACTGTTTCCTAATGATGTACTACCATTTATAGTTCATTATTGACTAATAAGTGGAAAAAAAAATGAACCTCACTACATAAAATTCCATACACTTGAGGGGCACATTGCTCCTATCATTTCATCTTACATTCATTTCATCTATCCATAACATACCGCATTGTTTTAGTAGCATTTACTCTTGCTTACTAGTGTTTTACATATTCATTTTACTACAAATGTTAGATTTATTTCTTATATGTAGTTACCATACACACATGCACATTCATTTCTTTGTTTAGTGTGATCACGATACATGAAATTTATACATAGCTCTGGATACTTACCTTCTACCCTTACTATATTGGTCTCTAGGGGCATCCACACTCATCTCATAAAGTGCTATTATTTCATTTTGTACTTAGCATCTTAAATGAAATACTTCTACAAGCTTTGACATATTGGTTTTGACTCTAACATGCTAACGAGTGTTCCATGTGCAACACTTGATTTATAGAACTACATGTTTCCTTGACTACATGTTTTCTTTTACTTTTTGCGTTGTTTTCCATTATTTTGCGTGGCTTTGCCATTTTATTGTGTAAAAATTTGATTGTTGTTTTTGGCCATGATTGCCTTGCGTGTCTTACGACATCCCAAGTGATGTGCCATGTTTGAAACCCACTTTATGTGGCCTCCTTGTTTTCTTACATGTTTACCCTACTTTTCTTGGTAGTTTTTACATTGTATGCATCATTTACACTTATTTGCATGCATGTTTCTAGACTAACACTAGTATTGTCTAGTCATCCCCTTTTGCGTGCCTTAGTATCTACCTAGAATTTTCCCTTTCCCCTATAGGGTATAGTTCTACAAGTTAGAGTATGATTGGTCCTCTTTTGGGGCCACATTCTTCTTCTAGGGTCATTACATACACCCCCAAAGAGGAGGGGTATCATTGATGGTTTCTACTAACACAACATATCTACACTAGTTCACACATAATGAGTGAGTTCATACCTATCTACAAAATCCATATACAAAGGCCCTTAACGGACATGGTGTCCTTTGACAATTCGGCAGAGCGGTCATAATTTCGGGGTTATAGTGGGTGGCCTCTCTACACTTCTCTCTATCCAAAGTGGCATAGGATCACCCAAAAAAATAGTGTAGTATAGAGATCTCTTCAACAAATTTCAGTAGAAGAAATTAGAGTTGGAGGACACATAGTGTTTCCTCCCTACACTTCTTCAACCAAGGTGGCATGAAATCGCTCAAAAAAATTTGACATTACATGATATCCTTCTATACCATTTTTCTCGACATGGATCGTGTGAAAATGTTCCATTTTTATATTTACTCTTTCTATTCTAGCATATTTTACACAATGTTTTTTACACACATATATATTTGACTACTAGATCATTCTCCTTTGAGGTTCTCCATATGAGAAACACATAGTAAAATTAGGGGGAAAACACAACAAAAACATTGAAAATGACAACACACCATAACTATACTTTTCATACTAATCATACAAGTACATCACACACATGCAATAGCTACACACGTGTTTTTCCCTATGTTCACTCTCATCACTTTTATTCACATTTTTCATCTTTAGAATCCATGCTCCTACACATATTTTTTTGGGGTGTGGAGCCTATTTTTGGTCTTCTCAAATCAGTATTGAAGTGTGGAGTTTGAATTGGGAAGATGAAAGGTCATGACCATTTCTTTTCTAGCCATGGGAAGATGAAAGGTCATGACAATTTCTTTTCCAGCCATGGGAAGATGAAAGGTCATGACTTTCAAACTTCTAGGGTCAGCTTTTGGACTTCTTAAAGGATTGTAATCCTATAAATAGAGGTGTTAGGGTATCTTGAAGATATCTTGTGTGTTCAAGAGGTCTTGAGTCTTAGTGATCAAGAGGTGATCAAGAGTGATCAAGGTTAAGCAATTAGGTGTCAATTGTGGTTTATATGTGGTTTAGCATCTTTGGAATTCTGTTGTGAGTTCATAACTGAGAGAATACTATGAGAGTTGTTTTACTCTTGTTGATAATAAAATCTGAGCAAGTTCTTGGTGGACGTAGCCCACATTGGGTGAACCACATTAAATCTTGTCTTGTCTTCTTTTGTGCATTATTTATTTATGTTGTTATATTTCGAATGTATACTTCTACTATATAGTTTCCTATTGTTGTGATTTGAGGAATTATTTCTACATATTTGTTCTCTAATTCCTAACAATTGGTATCAAAGCTTTGGTGGTTTTTTTCTGAAGTGGTAAATCATAGGAAAGTTTAGCTTGAGTGGGAGATATGGCGGATGAGGGTAGATCAAGGGTTGATAAGTTCAATGGGTAGAACTTTGGTTTGTGGAAGATGCAAATGGAGGATTACTTATATCAAAAGGACCTCCATGTTCCTTTGGCTGGAAAAGCAAAGAAACCTACAGCCATGTCGATGAGGATTGGGAGTTCTTTGGATAGAAAGGCACTTGGGGAAATTTGGTTATGCCTTGCATCTTCAGTTGCTTTCAACATATCACATGAGAAGACCACGGAAGGTCTCATGAGTGCGTTGGGAAGTTATATGAAAAACCCTTTTCCTCTAATAAAATATTTTTGATGAAAAAGTTATTTAATATGAAGATGTATAAGAATGGTTCTATTGATGTTCATTTGAATGAATTTAATATGGTTGTGAGTATGTTAAACTCGGTAAAAATTGACTTTGATGATGAGGTTAGGGATTTGTTGATTTTGTGCTCCTTACTAAATAGCTAGGACAACTTGGTTATGGTCTGTAAGTAATTCATTCTCTAATAATTCAAAGCTAAAGTTTAAGGATGTAATAGGTGTGATCCTAAGCAAGGAAATGCAAAGGAAGAGCACCAAAGATTCTTCTAATTCTAGAAACGCTTTGATGGTGGAGACTAGAGGGAGATAAAAGAACAAAGGAAAGGTAACCATGGGAAGTTGAATGATTACAAAGGTCAAAGTCCAAGAGTAAGGTATAATGTTGGCACTTTGGTAAGGTTGGTCATGCTAAGAAATATTTTTGGGATCTTCGGGATAAGAAGAACAAGGAGGAAACTAAAGAGGTATATGTGGCAGTAGGTGATGTTTTTAGGATGCCTTAATTATTTCTTTAGATAATATTGCTGAGTCTTGGGTGTTAGATTCAGGGGCTTCTTTCCATGCCACCCCACATAGACATTACTTTATTGATTTTGTTCAAGGAGATTTTGGACATGTATATCTTGGTGATGATGAACCATGCAGAATAGTAGGGAAAGGTTGTGTTCGGGTGAAAATATAGAATGGGAACACATGGCTACTTAAGTATGTTATGCATGTGCCTAAGTTGAGGATGAAATTGATATCAGCAAGTCAATGAAGCAAAGTTGATGGTCATGGTTAGTTTTACATGTGGATTCTTGAAAGGTTACCAAGGGAGCTCTTGTGGTTGTAAGAGGTAAGAAAACTAGTACTTTGTATTTAACCAATGGTGTTGATTATTGTAATTTAGTTGCTACAGATGGAGATACAACTTTGTGGCACCAGAGACTTGGCTATATGAGTCAAAAGGGCATGTAGATTATAAAGGAAAGGTTTCTAGATTAAAGGAGTTAGATTTAGACTTCTTGTGAGGACTATGTTTATGGAAAATAGAAGCGAGTGAGATTCCTCAAGGTTGGACCTACCAGGAAGGAGGGTAAGTTGGATTTAGTGCATACAAATGTATGAGGGCTAGCTAATCTAAATTGTATTAGTGGTTCATGTTATTATGTCACTTTCATTGATGATGCAACTAGAAAATTTTGGTTACATTACATTAAAAATAAATCTTATGTGTTTAAAACCTTCAAAAGATGGAAAGCCTTGGTTGAGAATGAAACAGGTCTCAAGTTGAAATGTCTCAAGTCGATAATGGAGGGGAGTATTGCAATAATGAATTTCTTGATTACTTGTTTCGGTAAATGGGATCCACAGCAAAGAACGGTTCTAAATACTCCACAAGAAAATGGAGTGTCAGAGAGAATGAACAAGAAAATCATGGAGCATGCTAGGTGCATGAGGTTACATGCGGGGCTTCCACTCATGTTTTAGGTGGAAGTAGTGAGCACAACTATTTATCTGATTAACAGAGGACCCTCTATGGATTTGGATGGAGGTACACCTAAGGAGGCTTAGTCTGGTAAGAAAATTGATTACTCATTTCTTAGAGTATTTGGATGTGAGGTATTTGTTCACATTGATAAAGATGATAGGACCAAGTTAGAGGCTAAGTCTGATAAATGCACCTTTGTTGGATATGGTGAGGATGACTTTGGTTTCTGTGTTTAGAGTCTTAAGGACAAGAAAATATTTCGGTCTAGAGATATTGTCTTTAATGAAAAATTCATGTATAAAGATCAGTTATAGGAACAAAAAGAGGAATCAAAGAAATAATACATAGTGTTAGAGGACATTGTAGACAACAAGGTGTCTAAGGGGCCGGTTCAGGTGCAACATGTTTTGGCATAGCCAGTTTCAGAACCTACTCATCAGGAACCCCAAACTCCTGAGGTGAGAAGGTCTTCTAGGGTAAGAAGGGAACCTGAATGATTTACTCCATCTTTGAATTATTTATTGCTCACTGATAGTGGAGATCCAGAGTGCTTTGAGGAAGTAGTGCAGGTGGATGCTAGGAAGAAGTGGGAGTAGGCCATGGATGAAGAGCATAGATCTCTTATGGAAAACTAGACTTGGGATATGGTGGAGCTACCCGAGGGCAAGAGAGAATTGTAGAACAAGTGGGTGTATAGAATCAAAGAGGAATATGGAGGCAGGAAAATATACAAGGCTCGGTTGGTGGTCAAGGGATTTGCATAGAAGAAAGGTATAGACTTTGATAAAAAAAATTCTCCTGTTGTTAAAATGACTTCTATTAGAACTATTCTTGGTTTAGTAGTAGTAGAAGACCTACACTTAGAGCAGTTGGATGTGAAGACTACATTCCTTCATGGTGAGTTGGAGGAGGAATTATATATGTAGTAGCCACAAGGTTATGAGGTCAAAGGGAAGGAGAGGTTAGTGTGCAAATTGAAGAAGAGATTGTATGGCCTGAAACAAGCTCCATGGTAGTGGTACAAGAAGTTTGATAGTTTTATACAGGATTAGGGTTACTCCAGGTGTCACTCAAACCATTGTGTACATCAAGAAGTTTCTTGATGGTAGTTATATTATTCTATGCCTATATGTGGATGATATGCTTGTTGCAGGGAAGAACATGCAAGAAATAAAGGTACTCAAGAAGCAACTAGGTGACTCCTTTGCTATGAAGGATTTGGGGGAAGAAAAAAATCCTTGGTATGAGAATAACTTGGAATAGGAAAGAGAGGAAGTTGGTGTTATCTCAAGAAGAGTACATAAAGAAGGTCTTGGAGAGGTTTAGTATGTAAGATGCTAAACTGGTTAGTACCCCTTTGGCAAGTCACTTTAAATTATCAAAGGAGCAGAGTCCCAAGACTAAGGAGGATAAAATCCAGATGTCCAGGTACTGTACTCATTAGTGATTGGTAGCTTGATGTATGCCATGGTATGCACTAGTCCTGACATTTCCCATGTAGTGGGATCAGTGAGCAGGTTTATGAGTGATCCAGGTAGAGAGCATTGGAAGGTAGTGAAGTGGATCCTTCAGTATTTGAGAGGGACCATGGGAGCAACATTGTGTTTTGGTGGATCAGACACTACATTGCATGGTTATGTAGATTCATACATGGAAGGAGATTTTGACATCAAGAGGAGCATGAAAAGTTATGTATTTATGGTTGGTGATACATCGGTGAGTTAGATTTCATGGTTATACAAAGTTGTGGCTTTTTCAACCATAGAGGTTGAGTATGTTATTGCCATAAAGGAAAACAAGGAGATGATTTGGATACAATAGTTACTTGATGAGTTGGGTCATAAGTAGGAAGTTGGGAGACTACATAGTGATAGTCAGAGTGCTATTCATTTAGCAAATAACTCCACTTTTCACTCTAGGATGAAGCACATTCAACTAAGATATCATTTCATCATGGAAGATTTGGAAGAATATAAGTTAAAGCTGGAAAAGATTCATACTAGTCAGAATCCTATGGATATGATGACCAAGGCGGTCACAAGGGAGAAGTTGAAGTTGTGTTCAACTTTGATTGGCCTTCATGGTTGATAATGAAGGGTTGAGAACTTTTCTCAGTAGGAACAATCTCCAAGTGGGATATTGTTGGGGTGTGGAGCTTATTTTTGGTCTTCTCAAATAAGTATTGAAGTGTGGAGTTCGAATTGGGAAGATGAAAGGTCATGAACATTTATTTTCCAGCCATGGGAAGATGAAAGGTCATGACAGTTTCTTTTCCATCCATGGGAAGATGAAAGGTCATGACTTTTAAACTTCTAGGGTCAGCTTTTGGACTTCTTAAAGGATTGTAATCCTATAAATAGATGTGATAGGGTATATTGAAGATATATTTTGTGTTCAAGAGGTCTTGAGTCTCGGTGATCAAGAGGTGATCAAGAGTGATCAAGGTTAAGAAATTGGGTGTCAATTGTGGTTTATATGTGGTTTAGCATCTTTGGAATTCTATTGTGAGTTCATAACTAAGAGAAGACTGTGAGAGTTTTTTAATCTTGTTGATAATAAAATCTGATCAAGTTCTTGGTGGACGTAGCCCACATTGGGTGAACCACATTAAATCTTGTCTTTTCTTCTCTTGTGCATTATTTATTTATGTTGTTATATTTATGCATGTATACTTCTACTATATAGTTTCCTACTTTTGTGATTTGAGGAATTGTTTCCAAATATTTGTTCTCTAATTCCTAACAATATATCTTTTAGTCATTCCACGCTTGAGTCTAGTCCATCGACATGTCTTCTTCTACACTGTACATGGTAATTAGGTACACATCTCTATCTACTTTATGTTACTGATATTTCCTCTCACCAACATAAAGTGGGGACAAATGCGTACACAAACATTACACAATAGACAATATTTAGCTAGGTCTTATACTACTATTTAAAAGGTTCTCAAGTGCACAAAGTAGTAATTAATCCCATATTTTGGCCACTTTTTCTTATCTTTTATTTCATCTTTCTTGTTTATTTCCCGATACCTATCAGCCCATTTTATGACCATTACTAATTTATAGCCCTAAATGAGGACACCTCAAGTCAGACTACGACACCTCGAGGAACCTTGGTCCAACCCAAGGCACCTCGGTTTGCACAACCTCTTTTGCTCCTTTTTTGGTCACTTCTAGCTATTTTTCATCCTTATCTTCTTCTCAATCAACCTTGTCGAGATTAATTACGAAATTAAACTTGAGAGCCCTATAAATATAAAGTCAGTAAGACCATAATAAGGGTCCTAGGTCATTTCATCCTAACATTACTATCACTCCATCTATGGTTGTATCCATTGCATCAATTACATCCACATAGTACCATACATTCAAGCTAATAAGTCTACATCACAAAAATTATTAGAGGATGGGAGATTCTATTCAATATATTCTACTATCTACATCTTCTATAGCTACCATAGCTTGCTATTTCACAAAGTGCAACTGGTACAAGAGCACCTAGGAAATGACATACACACACTTTCCGAAGTACATTAGGGTTTGTAATGTAGTCCAACACTCAATGATAAGTCCACCAATTTTTTGGCTTAGGTTAGTTTGAACCCCTTCTTTTTCTTATTTTGCATGGCATCATCGAGTTCATCTAGCGAATCCAGTGTGACTATAGATGCTAAAATTGGGTCACACTCTCCTTGGTCCCTCATCAAATAAACACCTTGAACACAATTACCTAACTATGGCCCCCTTCACCCCACTCTAATATTAATTTAATTAATTTAATTAAATTAATCCATTATCCTCACAATATTTATTATTTTAATATCCTAATTGAGATAGTGCCCACATATCCACCTCATCTAGCCACATTCCCATCCGTTAGAAGGAAGCTTCCATTCTATTCCATGGAGCAAAAATGGGTGAGATCTAAGAAAATAAAAAGGATCTGCTAATTTTAGAAAACCTAGGAAATCCCACCCTAACCGATGCTGGTCATCCTAAACCACTACCAAGGTCAACCCGAACCATCGTCAATTACCATTTAACCCCCAAAAACCTTATTTCAAGGTTGACACATTTATGAGAGGTTAGATACATCTTATGAGAACAAGTGACAATTATAGAGCTGCATACAGTGAAGAACCAACATCCGTACACACATAAGAGCATCCATAGCCAACACCTAAAGCAACCACAGAGCCATCTTCCTTCACTGGAGCATCCGGGAAGTTCCAACACCACATCAAGTTCATTCCCTTTGATCACCTACCATTACCAACCAGATGTCAAGTTCATACAAGCGGTAAGTGCTTTGTTAACCAACATTTGTCCATTTATCATCTGGTAGATTCTTTTGCTATTGTTACTAGTTTCTGCCCTCATTTCATTCCACCACCATTTTACCTCCATGAAAACTTGACCATCCTTTACCCATACCCTTGAACTACCCATATCCAGATTTTAATCATTCTTGTGCATACCTGAGACCCACACGAACCCTGCCATTTCCCTTCCATTCCCATCTAGCCTCAGATCTGTCACCCCACCCCATTTTACTAAGTTTCCTATACCACAACTATACCGACGCCGGTTACCCACAACCGTCACCAGTTAACCTAAACCGACATCAGTCATACTAGATGACGTCGATCTCTGTGTCTTTTACTAGAAACCAAGAACAAAGCTTCTAAACCTCCACCAAATACCCAAAACCACCCAGAACCTCACCTTGACTAGTACCAATACCCTGACAGTGACCTTGACCTTTAGATTCAATCATAGCTTAGCCTGTTGTGAATGAATTTTCTTATTGTAGATGAATGAGATACCTAAATCATTATTACTATAGTAGGATTTCCTTTATTGTTAGCATTAAGTTGTTTTAAACAATGGATTGACAGCCATCTAGGAAGTATCACACTTCCCGAATCTAGCACACACTAGAAGTCCACTATATATATTTTTTTAACTATTATTTGGTGGTCTTGTTTTCCATTTCAAGTAGTTCATCCAAGCAAAAAGGAAGCTCTCATGATTAGTTGTGGATCTAGAAATCATACACACGCAATAACCTACAACCAACATTTTGACAAGTATTCCTTGTAGCCCTTTACCCTTATTTGTTTCATCAACATTCAAAGAAACTCTATAGAATCATGTGAAACATTTTGGCACACTCGGTGGGACCCATTGGGGGTTCTTTACATTCTTTCATTTTTAAGGTGAAAAGGTTGTATGTTTGTTTCTTTTCTAAAAGTTCTTACATTAAATTTTCTCCCCTAGAACCTACTCTTCTTCTATTGTCTAAAAGCAATCGTATTTTGGTGCTTTAAAAAGAACACTTCTTCCCTTTCATTAGTATCACATTAGTGAAAGAGCATCCCTTCTCCTGTTCATCTTTTTTTCATCGAATGCAACACTTCAATTTGGGTTTAAAAATCATTTCATTTCATTCTATTCTTTACATTAGCTCACATCAATTGAGGGCAACCTATATGCTTTGGAAGTCATGCTCACCGATGGTTGACAAACGAATCATAGAAAAGCACTTCCTTTCTTTTTCTATCTCTAAGTCTTACCCAAACATCATAAATTTAAAATATATACACATTCTTAAACAAAATCTCACCTGTAAGAAGTTATAGGTGATCACACGATCACGGCACGGTGGGCACCCCACTAGTTATCTTTGTGTAGTACCCCATTAGAGGACAGCCCGCTCCCACCATAACATACCAAAACCTCTCCTTATAGATATCCTTCTTCATAGGAAGCCATCCTCACCAAAAATTCTATTTAAAAGTTCATGAGTCAGTCCTTAGATAGCATAAGCTAAAAAAACATAAAATAAAAATAACTCTAAGGATCGTATTTTTCTTAGTGTTTCTACTTGGCTTGCGTTTTGAGGTGAGAGATCACGTTATTCATTTTTATTATTTCCCCTTGCATGCTCCTCATCATGGTTGGTGTATTATAGCTTCATCCGAGTTTTCCTAGACATTATTCTCATCATTCTCGAATCTCCGGGTTTAATTCCACATTTAATTTTAACTCACAACCACATTTTCTTCATCTCTATTTCAATTTCATAGTGACTGGTGTTGGTCCAATGACCATCATTAGTTACCTTCGAACACCATCAGTTTCACTCAACCGGCATCGGTTCACTATTCTTTTGGTTAACCTACCCAAAAGGACACCTATTCACCTTCTTTGACTGTTTAGAGTCTCTGTCACTCTTATCATATTCACTAACCTAGTAATTCCATCAGCTTCTTGCATACTTGGCAAAGTATTGGCCTTTTTCCTTGTTTTGACAAACTGTCCATTCTCTATAGTGACCGAAAGAATTAACTATGACCAACGTTGGTCTACCCTAACTAGTATCGGTTAGCTTAGTCTGTGTAATTTTCCAAGCTGAAATTTTAACCCCAATTCACCCACCACTACCTATTTATCCTGTCTCTGTTGTATTTCTATGTCATTTACAGAAAGCAGTCTTACCTCTTCAGTGCTTGTTCACATGGTGTTGACCCAAAGCCAAGCAAATGCCCTCATATTCCATGTCAATCTTCAATCACTCCCACCTAGTCCTTCACCACCTTCTATTTTATCACTCATGGATCCTACCCAACCTATCACTATCATCATAGGAGACAAGAAGTTCACATGAATCCTTGACTAGAACCCTGTCGCCTTGCGTTTTATCTTTCCCACTCATCCACTCAAGATGCCTCGGGTCGGTTTATATACAATATGCCCGTATCTATCCCCTGACACTCACTCCTACTTTTGTGCCATCCCCTTTGGCTCCATGCTACCCACATCTTCCTTTCCCCAGTTTTTCTTAGCTTGGCCCCATACCCGCTATAACCGCCACATCTACCACATCCATTACACCTACCACATCCACTATACCTTCGCCAACCACCTGAGAAATAACCTCATCTGCACCTATTGTTTCATATATACCCATAACTACACAACCACCCCTAGTATCGGTGACCCCTACCCCTTTTCAAAACATTTTTCTTTCTATTCCCATTTCCACCAAGGTCACCACAACCCATCCACCTCCATATAAGTACTATCAAAGCATCCTCCCATTTTATCTATCATTCATTCTAGTACATACCCGTATTTCACTCCCTCATAAATATATGTATATGGCAACACCATATACTAGAATTCCACCCTTGTCATATGCCCAACACCGTAACACCCTTGACCATTGTTATTTTCTTCCTTTGCATCTCAATTGTTGGCATGTTATTTTACTTTGTAGGATATGTTCTTTTGACTTTGGGAAATCATGCTTGATTGGATAAGTCTTTTCTACTCTTAAGATCTTCTGACTGAACTAGAATAGTTTTCCTGAATTCATTTTTCACTTCTTGAAGGTGAGATTGCAAATTGGTTTTAAGAGTTGTAAACATATCTATTTACCCGACTCATCCTTGGATCAATTTCAATGATCCAAGGAATGTTTTAAATTTGTTCAGAGTGAACAACTAATGAATTGGCATTCCATGAACTGAGAAACACATGGACTGAACTTAGTAGATGCAAGTTCTTTAATTCTCTTTTGTGTGAAAATATTTCCATTCAGTGGTATGTTTTGTTTGGGTCTCTGGAGATCGACCATGGCAGGTCATTACCGATGTAATTGGGATTTTAGCCTATTCATGGCGTAGGAGAGAACCGGAATCCTAAGCTAGGTAAAATTATTTCCTACCTAAGCTATGTAACATGATATAATTATGATTCTAACCTAAACATGGTGCTAAGGGAATTGGAAAAAGTTACTAGGTATTGAAACTAAACATTGAACCTATTCTACAAGGCAATATGGTGATCTAACCTAGTGTTTTAAACTATGGCACTTTGAATTATTTACCTATGAGGGTTTATCTAAACCTAATTTCTAAGGCCTATGGTGGGGGTTAGTTGTTAGTGTTATATCCTAAGGTATAAAATTTAATCTACCTAAGATCTAACCTAAGAAAATAACCTATCCTAAACTATTGGGCATGAAGGGGGACTTATGTAGTCACATGCATATTGGCGACGGTTCCTAAGGCATTTATGATGTTGATAAGGTTTTTATTGCACTCGGTACTACCAGCTTTGGCAGGGGTTAGTTGGCTTGGGAGGCTTAGGTGGCAATATCACTAAAATGGAAACACATGTTAATTTAGACTTGGCATTCACCAGACTTGGCAGGCGGTGGCAAGGAAGATTAGGTGGGAGATTTGGTGTTAATGGAATTAATTGCTTTTGGTTTATGAGCCCAAACCATCTTGGTAGGCATGCCATGAATTTTTCTTGGGTTGTTTCACTTTGCATGTTTTCCAATTTTTACTTTGCATGCACTCTAGTTTTTCGAACCAACAGGTTGAACTGCACTTCATGGCTATTTTTGAGGTTTCGAATCTATTTTCATTTCATGGAAGTTATAAGAGGCATTGTGGAAGAGGTATCTAGTTGTTCGATCTTTCATGAAAAGAGGAGAAGGAGTGAGCTTGGCTAGAGGTCTTCTTTGATTTGATAGAGACACTATCAGGCATGATAGGCTCTAACTGTTAAAATCTATTGCTTTCCTCTAAGTGTTTTCATTAAAACAACTTTTCTGTGATTTTTATGCATTGCATGATGTTTTTGGTTGTTTGGTTACTGAGTTATTAAATCTTGTATTCTTGGTTTCAAAACCTTTGCAAAAGTGGTCTGGTTTAAAAATATAGTATGTGTTGGTTTAAGCACATGAAAATTGCATGCAAGAATGACTCTGTAACCCTATTTGGCTTAACTGAATTTGGAAATTTTAGTTAGGTTTTGTTACTTCCAAATGAATGTATTCTCACTAGTTCTTTAGAGAATCTTACATCCCACTTGTATCTATTGAAGCTATCATTTTGTGATCCTGTGCTGGTAAAAAGCTCTAGTTTGTCATGAAAACTTGCATGTAAGCTCGATTCTATTGGAAACTTGTGGGTATTCAAGAATTGTTGTTAGGTTCTTGGTGCTATTATGATTGTGTTTCGCTTCGTAAGTATATGGAGTTGAGAATAGAGTAGTAGTTGGTTGGTTCTTGTTTTCTAAACTGCGAACAATTGCTGTTGTTGGAACCCTAACTTGGTGTGATAATTGTGTAGCATTATCAAGTTATTATGGACTATTACAAGTCCATGTTTGGTTGGTGTTTTTGTTTTACTGAGACCTTGTGTATTGTAGTGAGAGCTCATTTTGAATACAGCCTTAGCACTTATATGGTGTTGGTTTGAACTCTTTAAGTGATCTTTCAAACTACTTCAGCTGTTGAGCAAGGTTTGATACGATAGTTGTTTAAACATGACACTTGATTTTTAATTTGAACTGTTTAAATGTTGTTCATTGCATTTTATCTAGCATTAGAATGTGAAAGTTATATTTACTCAATAAGGAGTACTATGATTCAAAATGAGTCGAGGGAATTGTTTCATATTGTTGGAGTTAGAAACCTGAGCAAGGTGTCGGTCCAGTTAGGATTCTTTCTAGTTTTCTTTGTTTAAATATGCAAACCAAAAGGGAACAAAAGTTGCCCAAACTTGTTTTAAATCAGTTGAATGATTTTGATCTTGTAAAGACTTATGTTCCACATGGCGCTCAGATTGGAATTTTGAATCTTGGGGCAGAAGGTATCTTGTAAATATGTTGTTGGATCCTGTCATGTATATTGAGTTTATTACAGTAGGGAAACTATTTTAAAACTCTGAATTTTCAAAAGGAAATAGATGCTCTGTGCATGGAAAAACTGGAAATATGGTTTTAGGAGTCGGTTGGTAAACTCTATTAGACCTTGACTGGAACCATCTTTGTAGTTTATGAATCTTATTGGGAATTCATTCTCTATTCTATTCTTGAAGCAATATGTTGAAAAGTATGATAAATAATATTGTTTGATTTAGCTCTTGGGTAATTCTGGGCATTAGTATCTACTCGGATTTCTCTTCTGTAGGTCCTCATAAAGAAATGATGAACCCAGGAAAGAATTAGTTATAGTTCTTTGTGTATAAGGACTGTGTATGATCTTCACTTCTCTAATGTTCCTATTTGAATAGATCCCTTGCTTACTGTAGGAAGTTTTTAAGGGAAAAGTTTCATTAGATACCTTTTCACTTTAAGGTGCTCTTGTTCTTCCTTTGGAATCCTTATATGAACTCAAACTGTATGTATTTGAAGAAGGGACTTTGTTAATTAAGTTGAAGGATAAGACTATGGTTTAGGATCATTTCTGTTAAGCTTCTTTTCTATTGCAGTTGGGTTAAGTTTATTGGTTCGGAACCTTCTGTTAATTATTCTAATGGGAAAAAGAGAATCATTACTTAATTAGTTTTCTTATACTTGTCATTTGACTGAAATAAGTAGAAAGAGATGGATGATTGATTAGTAAAAAGGAAATGCAAACTTGTTGATTGACTGTTAATCCATCATTCCTTCTTGGATTTCTTTTATGTGACCCTATTTTGATGAACACCTTAAAATGTTGAATTTTAAAGTAGATGTCCCTAAAGGAAACAATTTAAGTCATGAAATGCACTTGTTTCTACTTTGCGGATGTTATGTACTTTGGCATAATGGAAATGGTTTTTCTTCTTCTTCACTTGATAGATTAGATGAAACACCTTAGTGAAAACATGTCAGTAAACACTTCTTTTATCTTATGGTAAAGATAAGTGTTGTATTCTATTTTGGTAGAATGGGAAATGATGAGATGTTATGTTTTGTTGTTTGGTAAAGATGATTGATAGGATTAATTATACTTTAATTCGTAAGACATATATTATAGCTTATATTTTTTTCTTCTTTTAGAATTGAATTTTGATTCATTGATGATCTTATTTTGTTATACTTATGCTTTGTGTATGAAATGCTAATTGTTCATTAAAGAAGGGTTGTTTTTATTGGAACAATTAGTGGATTGCACTTCGTTTTAAGGCTTAGTGCTTATCATGCTTAGTTCATTGAACTGACCCGTGCTAGCAATTTTTGCAGATGGACTTTGTAAGTGACATAAGATGGAAAAATATTATATGATGCATTGGCTGATCTAAGTTTGATTATAGTGAAGAATTCTGATTCGTTCTAGAGATGTATTGAAAAAGAAAAGTATTATTCCTTTTTGAATAAAGACTGTTGTCATGCAGTAAGCCCAAAAATGTATAAGTTGTAAAGGCATAAGTTTGTAAATACAAATGTTTGTAAATGCATATGTTGTAAATGCATAAGTTGTAAAGGTATAAGTTTGAAAATGAAATTGAAGGATGTGAACTTACTTGCATGAGTTGTGTAAATTATCTTGTACCTTTGTAAAAGAAATGGTATCTTATCTTGTTGATATTCTTCTTATTATTTATACTATTAAAGGAGGATTCTTGAATTAATAGGATAAAAAGGGAGTTAGAGTAATCTCCCTAATTAAGATGCAGCTAGATAAGTTGTAGAATTAAATGTTCTTATATAAACAACTTAATATAGTAAGGTGATGTGTAATGAACACACAATGAAAACTATAGAATATGTAAAGAACAAAAAGGGTGTGTAAAACCCTAGAACTTAACCATGAAGAGGAAGACTCTTCCTCTCTAGTGGAAAAGTAAACAAAAAAAAGATATGATTTATAATCATAGAATACATTTCATAAATTCTGGTGTAAGCTAGGAAAAATACACTACTAACAAGGAAGTAAAACACCAATAATCATACCTCCTCTTTACGTTCCGTAGAAAACCTCGGGATGGGCTAGGAAACTTGGATTGAGCCTGGATTTTGTGATATGTAGGTGGTTTTCTTCAAGACGAAGAAAGACCTTCCTACAACAATGATCCTCTTACTTTGCACCAGATGGAAAAAGGATTATGAGGCTATTTGGGCATTAGGATGAGGCAAAAGGATGTTCTTTGCTCAAAGGATACAAGAACTTAGATATGGCATTCAAGCTTATTCTCCATGTCTTTAGAGGGGAGGGGTAAGGTTGTATTTATAGCTTGGGGAGTTATTAACTTAGATTAATTTAAGTAATCATGGTTTGAAAATGTGGGCAAGATTAAGTGAGTGGTTTGAAAATGTAGGAAAGATTAGGTGAGTGGTTTGAAAATGTGGGCAAGATTAGATGAGTGGGGGCCACAAAGAATGGGTGAGGATTTGAATTATATTTTTAATTTATAAGTGGAAGATTTTAGGTGAGTGGGGACTAGGAAGGGTGGGTGAGGATTTGAATTTGAATTTTTAATTAAATAGTAGAAAAACATGGAGAATAATGACATGTGGTGAGGATTGGGTTATTTTTGGATTTTGAAATGGATAATTAATCAAATTATATTTGATTACTTCAAAGTATATTTTTGTGGGAAATGAGGAAGGGGAATTAATTGATTTAGGATAGATGTGAAATTAGGGTGTCTACATCCGGAAGATACAACCTAGGTGGTTGTTACACTTCCTTGATTGGTTAACTCACATTAAACAGAACTTATGAGGTTTCTGTCCATTATTTTTGGTAACTACTTTTTAAGCCAAAAATTAATGAACATAGAAAGAAATAATGAGTTAAGGAAGTTCTCAAAGGATTAATGGAACCTGATTTGGAAGGGAACTTGGGAAGAGTTGGACTAGGATTTGGACAAGGTTGCTGAAATCTACTATTAAATATCTAGATTAATTAAATATTAATAATCACCTTGGGGTTTGTACATATCTTGACGAGGCTGTTCAGTAGGATGTTGGCACACGCCAACTACAGAGTTGTACCTTCAAGAAGATTAGGATCTTCTTGAGGATACAACATTGTAGTTGACATGTGGCAACACCCTTCTGCATTGATTGTCTAGATTTGTGTGCATGTATACTTTGCTTAATGCTAAATCAAATGAAGCAAGAACTACCACCTAAAATAGTTCTACAATTTAGCTAAAACAAAGCATAAACACCATCAAGATAGAGAACTAAGCAAGATCTAAACTAACATTATAACTTTTAAAACATGAGATCAAAACTATGCATGTTATTTTAACATCTCTACTCTCCTAGATTACCAACAAGAATGAATGGACCTATTTAGCTCCAATGGCAATAAAAAATTGTTTTGTTTGATCCTTAAAGAATGAAAGAATAGGAAGCTTTAGCTCTTAACAATGGTGACCTCTCAAGAAAACAAAAGGCAAGCTCTTAGTCTCTTTGCTATATGCTTTGCATTTTCTCTCTTAGGAGTTTAGGTGTAGGTATAAAGGTAGAAGGAGGGCTCCTTATATAGCCCAATGGATAAAGGAAACACTTCATCCCTTTGCATGTGGGATAAAGTTAAAACATGATTAGCGATGGATAAGGTTGCTTTATTAAAGGTAACCTTACTTTAGAAGGGTTTAATTTATGCTTAGGGCCATGGGAGTTGGGGGGTGTTTTAATTAATCAAAGGTGATTAACTAATAGGTAGATGTAAGCTTATAGAAGATAATTAGAGGAATATTAGTACAATTTATGCTATTATAAGGGATTAAATCAATTAAATATTGATTTATTGGTTAAATGGAAGGAAATCTAATTAATTAATAATAATTAATTAGTCTAGGTAGAAGGGGTGATTTATTAACGAAGGTCATTAATTAGGGTATTTTCTGGATAGGAAACTTAATTAATTAGCTTAGTGTAATTAACTAATGACAATATGAGGGAAAATGAGTGCTTTTGATGATATGTCGTTGATTTGCGAGAAAGGGGATAATTAGCGCAATTTAAGTATTTAAATTGCTTGGGCGTAATTATAGGTGTCTACATTTTCCCCTCTTTGGGGTGGCGTAAGTGATGTCACTTCAAAGATAGTAGACAGAAGAGATTTTGAAGGGATAGAAGAAAAATTAGTAGGAGGGAGAGATGCCCCCTCGAGTGTCGATGGGGTGATGGAAGAAGTCGATCGACGATCGAAAAGGTGAGCTATAGGCGAAAAATGGGGATGAGGTAGGATGCCTCAATGAGAGGGAGAATTAGGGGTGAAAGGGAAGTGGTGTAGAAGAAATATGGACGAGGGGGAGAAGAGCTTAGCCTCTAGTGCTGCGTATTTGTTTGAAACAATTTGGATGTCATCATATTCCCATAAGAACTACGTCATCGGTCCTTATGAAAATATAAGCATACGACAAAGGTAGAATGAAATGAAAATCCATAATACAAAAATTGTCCATTGCTGAAAATACCAACTCCAAGAAGCATATAAAAATGCAATGCAATACGAGAAGGAAACAATCTCATCTAACAAGGAAAACAAGTATGAATGCACATATCCAATCCAAAAATGGTCAAGATAAAGGTGTACAAATGTTTTGTTATCGAAGTCTTTGGAGGGATCCACAAGTTCATGATTGAGGAAAAGGGTTAAAAAATGATGCCCAAGCAAGGATACATACGAGGAAATGAAAATGGATATGAGGTCCATGAAAAGTGTTTGTTTGCAACGAAATAACACCAGAGGCAACCAAAAGTGCCCAGTACGAGGCAAAGCAAGCAGCTAGCTTTTGTGAATGGTTGTGAATCCTGTGATCGTGAGTCGTATTAATCGGGAAGATTTGATACAAGCCAATAGGATATGGAGAAAATACCATGCGCAAGACACAAGTTTCAGCCGTAAGAAGCAAGTTACCATTTTGTAGGGTGTTTTACTTTTTAGGAATTTTTTGAAATTTTTTTCCTTGTTTTGGATTTTTTTGATATAGTAAATGTTTGTATTGTTTTAGCTTTACGAACCGTGATAAAAAAATAGAAGAAAGGAAACGAAGAAAAAGAAGGGCCTAGGGAAACATAAAGTGCCTAGGTGGAAGAAAAGAGAAACAAATGACAAATAACGTCCTTGTTTACTTTGGAAAAATTAAGAAAAAATAATTATTTACGAGGGTGTGAAGAAGAATAAAAATTGCTGAGGAGCAATAAAATTGTCTCGAGGTAGAAGAAAGGAGTATTGGACAAAAATGCCCCAATACGGTAAAAAATAAGAGAAAAATAATTATTTAATTAAAAATAATTATTCCATAGTGAATGAGAGAGAAAAAAAGTGAGCTAAATGGGTGTCCTTACCATCGATCGGTGAAAAGTGATGGGTTAATATACTTCTGAGGGGGTAAAAACATCGCAATTAGTTCATTTTAACCACTCGGTTTAGAAAACTTACCATGAGGCTCT
Organism: Taxus wallichiana var. yunnanensis; assembly: GCA_018340775.1. Classification (NCBI taxonomy): domain Eukaryota; kingdom Viridiplantae; phylum Streptophyta; class Pinopsida; order Cupressales; family Taxaceae; genus Taxus; species Taxus wallichiana. Next base: position 736,160,944 of record CM031239.1, read on the forward strand.
AACACTCAAGAGAGATGGTGATCACGTGATCGTTTGAGGCGTCTTTAGATTGTAGATGATAGATCTGTAGACAATATCAAATGTTGTTTTCAAGTGTTATTTTTGATGTATATGGATGGGATGATATGATGATATTGGTGTGGGGGGATAGATTTTTTTATGCGCAACCCCTCTTGCCCCATTGATGATATGATATGTGATGATTAGCTTAGCATACATGCATGATGTAAAACTTAGCATTTTTGTTTATATATGATGTATAAATGATGCTAGATGTGATGATAGTGATGGCAATGTGATGTGAATGATAAAAAATAGAGCACATACAGAAACATAGCCAAATGCTACAAAGAACACCAGAATTAATGTAATACACCATGAATCACCATGTCTTATAAACAAGTAACAAAACACAACCAAATGCATTAAGAAAGAAATAAAGAATTAACACACTAGCATGTCGAAACCCACTACAATATGCACAAGTAAGAATGAATCTATTCTAAGCAAGAAAAGATAAACTATGACAAAGTACACCCAAGCAACAAACAACTCAAAAGTAAGCCCACAAAACACTATGCAAGCAACAAGAAAAGCAAGGAAACAAGGAAATGCAAGTAAATGTTTTTGTAAATATGTTTTCATGCACCTGATTTTCTATTGTTTAGGTTTTTGTGAAACAATTGTCTATTGTTTTTGTGTTTTCTCGAAACAATTTTCTATTATTTTTGTGTTTTCTTGAAACAATTTTCTATTGTTTTTTGTTTTCTCGAAACAATTTTCTATTGTTTTTGTGTTTTCTCGAAAAAAAATTCTTTTGTTTTTGTGTTTTCTTGAAACAATTTTCTATTGTTTTTGTGTTTTCTGACGGTTTCCAAAGCTATGTGTAGGTAACCAAGAAAGCGTGGATGCCCCCAGCATTAGGTGGGGAATATACAAGGGTAGAAGCCATGCACTTATGAACAAGAAGGTGAAGTTGTTGAGTTGCCCCAACATAAGATGGGAAATCATAAAAGACCACATCCCTCACAGATGAATAAAAGAAGGAAAAGCTGGATCAAGGCTGGACAAAATGGTGTGCACAAGGAAACTCGGAGGTAGAACCAGGTCCAGGCCAAAGACAACTACCCTTCGAATATAGAATTCTTGTGAAAAATGAATCCTCCCGATGTGCAGAAACCGGCTTTCACCCAAGGACTTGTCCAAAGTGCCAGCTTACATGCGTTAGAGACATTTTCTTTAATTTTCCTCCAAATGAACATTCTAGGACCCCATAATCAATTGTGTGGTTTTCACTAGTGGACGACATGTTTTCTCTTTTTCTTTGTCTGATTTTTTTGATGTTTTTGAATTTTTTTATTTTTGTGCCATGTTCAACTATAGAACTTCTTAAGATGCATGGCATTCATTAGCTCTCGGAGCTCATCACCATTGGGTGAGCCGGTTTGTATGCCCCAGATGTCATACTTGGCAACTATGACATAGGGTCCTAACCAGTGTGGTTCGAACTTCCCTTCCTTTTCTCGCTCTGCTCTAGTGTTGAACTGGTTCTCCTTCATAACTAAATCACCCACCTCAAACTGGCAAGGGATGATTCTCTTGTTGTAGAATTCGGGAGATTCTCGTGTTGATATACCTTCAGGTGATTAAACGCACGAATGTGCCTCTCATCCAGGAGCTCTAACTTCAAGCCAATCTTGCCACTCGATAATCTTCATCCTTATCCAAATAGTCATGAAGAGAAATTCATAGGGATGGGAGTTCGATCTCTAAAGGGATGATAGATTCTGTCCCGAACACTAGAGAATATGGTGTCGCACCCATAGGAGTGTGAATTGATGTTCGGTAGGCCCAGAGGGCTGGGTGGATTTGTAGGTGCCGAGTTTAAATAGGACCGGTTTTGCTAACCATATTCTCCATTATCCTTACCAAAGTATTGTTTGTTGCCTTAGCTTGTCCATTACCCTGAGGGAAATATGGCATGGACCATTTCAATCTAATTTGGAACCGTTGGCAAAGACCTTTCATATTTTGTTCTTAAATGACTTCCCATTATCTCGACAATGGTCATGCAGGATACCTAATCGGAAAATAATGTGATTCATGATGAATTTAGAAATCATGCTCTTGTGACATAGGTTAAAGGGACAACCTCCACCCATTTTGTAAAGTATTCTATAGCTATGATGATATGTGTATGACCATTAGATGAGGTAGGAGTAAGCTTCCCTATTAGATCAAGTCCCCACTTGGAGAATGGCCACGGGGTAGTGATTGGCTGCAATGGTTGCGATGGAGCATGGATGAAATTTCCATACTTTTGGCAAAGCACACATTTTCTAACATAATTATAACAATCAATTTCCATGGTGGGCCAATAGTAACCTACTCTTAACTGTTTCTTAGCTAAGAACATTCCATTTGTATGTGCTCCACATACTCCTTCGTGTACTTCTTTAATTGCTGTATTAACTCCGTCACATCTAGACAACGTAATGTGATTCTGTCATAGCCATGACGATAAAGTGTACCTCCTAAAAGGGTGTAACGAGCTATCTGGTGAATCAGGCTTTGCTTTTCAAAATGGGAGATATTGGGAGGGAAAGTGCTATCCTTAAGATAGGTGAAAATGGGTTCGTACCACGGGGAATAGGGACCAACAACCTCACAAGCCAAGCAAGATTCTCGCACGGCACATCATACGCGGTCTAGTGTATATTTTCTACAAAAAATGGCATATCATTATTCCACGGTGGAATACAAAGCATAGATCCCATCGTTTCCATGGCATCTATCGATCTGTTCTACGCTCTTGGGATCTGCTCAAAGGTAATGCGCATAAAATGCTCCTTTAGAGTTTCCACCAACTTCTTGTAAGGTATGAGATTGTCATCCTTAACTTTATACTCATCATTAACCTATTTGATGATTAGGCATGTAAATTACCTACAACCTTAACATGTTGAATATTCCACTTAATGAGCTAGCTTCATCCCTACTGATGAGTGCTTCATATTCCGTAATGTTGTTTGTGCAAGGGAAGGCCGGTGGAAAGCTTGTGGTATAGGATAACTTTGAAGGAGTAATAAGGACCACTCCACATGCTGAACCATGAAATGTAAAAGATCCATCAAAATGTATCTTCCATACAACAAATTCTTCAATGTAGAGCAAAGATGCATCTGGCAGATCCAAATTCAAAGGTTTTGTGCTTTGCAAAGGTGCTTCTGCTAGTTGGTTGGCAAGTACTTGTCCTTTAACTAATTTTTGATGGAAAAATTCTATATCAAACTCACTTAGTAGAATGATCCAATTATCCATTCTACCTGTGAGGGTGGGTTTGGACAACAAATACTTGAGTGGGTCGACCTTGGATATGAGCTTGGTCTTAGTATTTAACAGGTAATGGCAAAGTTTCTGAAAGGTAAAAACAATAGCCAAGCAATCCTTTTCAATCTAAGGATAATTAAGTTCATAGGTGATAAGGGTACAACTTAGATAGTACTGCTTTGCTTTCTCTTTATGGCTAAGGTCATATTGGGCAAGTAGTGCACCAATAGCATATTGCGTAGTGGAAATATAGAGCAAAAGTGGTTCTCCTGGAGTGGGAGGTATGAGGACAGGTGGATTAGCTGCAGTCTTGTTTAAGTAAAGAAAAGGCTTGTTGTTTCTCGGGTCCCTAGATGAAACCGATGTCCTTCTTAAGAAAATGAGTGAATGAGTGACATTTATCTACAAGCTAGGAGATAAAGCGGTGAATGGCTTGAATTTTCCCTTGCAAGCTACGTAGTTGCTTGATATTCTCAGGTGGAGGCATTTCATGATGGTAGACACTTTAGTAGGGTCTACCTCAATACCTCATCTTGACATGATGAAGCCTAATAGTTTCTTAGATAGCACACCAAGACACACTTCTTTGGATTCAGCTTGACTTTGTATTCACGTAGGTGTTCAAAGATATGCCACAAAATGATAGGATGATCCTCTCTTGTTTTGGAATTTCCCAAGATGTCGTCTACGTAGTCTTCCATGATGTCATGAATCATATCGTGAAATATTACTGTCATGGCCCGCTGATAAGTTGCTCCCGCATTCTTAAGGAAAAATGGCATCACCTGATAGCAGAAGGTGCCCCAAGGAGTTGTGAAATTTGTTTTGTGTTGGTCCTCCTCAACGATTTTAATCTGATTATAACTTGAAAATCCATCCATGAGCGATAGCATTTCATATCCTATTGTTGAGTCAACAATCATATCAATGTTGGGTAATGAAAATTCATCTTTAGGAAAGCCTTATTGATGTCTCTAAAATTTGTATAGATTCGGATACCGACAGGTTTCTTCTAGATAGGAACAATGTTTGATATCCATTCAGAATAGTCAATTGGTCGGATGAATCCTACTACAAGAAAACTTTCCAACTCTTCATTGACTAACAAGCCCACTCTTGGATGCATCTTTCAGAGTTTATTTTTGATAGGCTTGGTGTCTGCGTGCACGACCAGGTTGTGCATGACCAAAGTCAGATCTAGGCCGGGCATGTCTTGGTAAGACCATGCAAACACATCAATGAACTCTCGCAACAACATAGTGAACGTCTTTTGTTCTCTAGCTGAGAGTGATGCCCCTAATTTTACTATCTTGGGATCTTCTTTAGTACCAATGTTGACATCAATGGTTTCTTCAACTAACAATTTTGATAAATCCTCCATATGCGTAGGGTCGGGAGGTAGGTTGAGATCTTCATCCAAGGATGTCTCTACGAGATTTTCATCCTTGGCATGGTCACTTTGTTTGTCCTTTGATTTTCTTATTTGTTTATCAGCCAGTGCCTCAAAGAGGTTTTCATTGTGTGACTTGGACTTTGATTTTTGCCAAGACTTTTCTTTAGAACTCTTGCCCTCGCTTTTCTTTAAATTTTGTTGACCACGAAGTTCAGCCTCCTTGCCGAAGTAGGCACAGGTGTCTAAGTCGATAAAGAAACCCTTCTTGTGATCTCTAATGGGAATTTTATCCCTTATGCCCATGAACTCTGCAATAGCCTCATCATTCTTGAATAAATCTAGTGGCACATGATGTTGTTGGTCCCATTCAACAAGGGAAGGGTACACAAGGTCAAGGGTTAGTTTGGTGAGGGTTATGGTCAGGACAACATTGTTCATGAAAAGGTTTGTGGAGGCCAGATCCTCATATAGGCTACAATGGGAATCCATATCGCTGTCTAGGTACTCGAGCTATCCTCATGCTCAGAACAAGTCACATCTTGATCATTGGGGTGTGCTCCATAAGGGCAAATCCCATGCCAAATATTTTTATTTTGAAATGTGGAAGAGGGACTGGTTCTCTTTGTCCTTGTTCATTCCTCCCATATCCTAGGCCTTTGTAGCCCATGGAGTACATCATTCTGCTAGATTTTTCATATTCTAGGGTTTAATAACAGGATGGCTGAGTGTCCTCAAGGACCCAAGTAGTAGGTGGATCAAGCAATTTCTCCTCGGTTAACAAGCCTCCAGGTAGGAATGACCCAATAGTGTGTTCCTCTCTAGGTCTCCTAAAGCGGTAGTTGGGTCGACCTCTAGTCTTGGGTGACAAAGAGAGTTAGAAACCAAGAGTGCTTGTTGTACATTATACTCCCCATAGCCATATTCTAGAATTTTCATCTCCCATGAATCAAATGGAGATGTGGAAGTGGACACCCCATGAGTGCAAGACCTAAGAGAATATGAATCCAACTGGGATTCCATAGCCTCAGACTAAAAAGGAATGGCCATATCCATGGAGGGACATGCATATGTACCATTTCGTGTAAAGATATTGAGAGCTCTACAATGAGAAAAGGGCTCTGAGTCTCCTAGTATTGTTCTGCATGCCCCTCATGCCTTAGCTTGATGCATTGATGAAATGTTGATACCAATTACAATTCATGAATGACACAACAATATCACCAAGATATGTTAACCCACTTTGCTAGAAAGTGAAGTATTGATATCGAGGTGTTATTGATATAACATGCACAAATGGTAACATCTAGCACTCTTTGAAATCAAGGTAATAATAGAAATGAAATAAAAATCTCAAAGTATAGCTAGGAATAGTTAAAAATGTGTGCAGTGTAACCGTACAATATAGGTATTTATGTCGAGTTTACAAGAAACAAGACGTAAATATCGAAATTGTAATGATATGAGACAAACAAGCTAACTCCTCTATGGAAGTCCACGGTGATGAACCACACCTAACTACAATGATAATCTTGACATGGGTATCAAGATCACAATGGCTACCAAATGACGTGAAAACACCTCCGCTCACTTTAGACGTTTAACTAACCCAGCCACAAACATGGATGGCGTAAACGAACATAAAAGTGAGAGAAATAGTCGAATGGAAACACAAAGGTAATCACACCTCTTTTGATCAACAAAGTGTCAAAATAATATGAAGGAAATAAATCAAGAAAATGACAAAAAATGCTAGCCTCACTTCGGCAGAGTTTCACCTCGCCCTAAGGCAAGTAAAAACTAGGTGAAAGTAATATGTCACACATTTCTCAAAAAGAAGATTCACAACCCAAACTATTTTAAAATGGTCAAAGTGGGCTCCTAGACAAATTATATTCTCCTAGGTGGTTCTCTCGCCCTAGGTGTTACAAAGTTGCCACGAGTGAGCTGGATTTACCCAAAAAGTCACACTGACTAGTTTGGGAGTATCTCGGCTTTACTTTACCCCCTTCAAGAATAGTAGGTAACTAGTGCGTCTATGTGTACTATCACTGGGGTCACCACAATGGATAACCTATAATGCTATCTCACAAAGGAATCACTAGTCAAGTAGGTAGTGCGGAGCACTTCCCGTTTCATCCACAAGGTTCCCTCTTGCGTGGACTACTTTGGGGTTCTTGGAACCACCCCCATTGTTGTAGCTTAAGGCGTTATGCCAAAGGGGTTATGTTCTAGTTGAGCGGAGAGGGACGTACCCTTTTCCAAAACCTGCAATATAGTGTTTTGAATATGTTGTTCTTTTTATCTTATTTAATTAGGTGTGGTTTGCTTGAACACCTTTTGGCAACCTGTATAATAACTGTATTAGTAGTTTTTGATTTCATTTTGATTCCTCCTTTCTTTGACAAGTGTTTTTAGGTCCTACACTCAAGCGTTAGTAGTTCTCCAAGAAAATCACATTATTTAAAAGAGGATTAAGAGTTTCTTTTGATTCTCAAGATCATCCAAGGATGCAAGAGAAGAGCATACACAATAAATAATCTAACTAAAAAGTAAAGAAAATCTTTTCAATCAATGAACCATACAAAATTCTTGATAAATGTTCATTCCCCTAAACCAAAAGTGAAAGATGAAGTTTCCAATTACAATTCATAAATGAGACAACAATATCACCAAGATATGTTAACCCACTTTGCTAGAAAGTAAAGTATTGATATTTAGGTGTTATTGATATAACATGCACAAATGGTAACACCTAGGACTCTTTGAAATCAAGGTAATAATAGAACCGAACTAAAATCTCAAAGCATAGCTAGGAATAGTTAAAAATGTGTACATCCGGTGATTCCACGATTCATATTAATTGGGAATATGTGAGACAAACCAACAGATATGGATAAAATACCATGTACAAGACACAAGTTTCAGCCATAACAAGCAAGTTACCATTTTGTAGGGTTTTTTACTTTTTAGGAATTTTTTGAAAATTTTTGCCTTTTTTGGATTTTTTGATATATTAAATGTTTATATTGTTTTGGCTTTCTGAACCATGATAAACAATAGAAGAAAGGAGAAGAAGAAAAAGAAGGGCCTAGGGGCAACAGAAAGTGCCCTAGGTGGAAGAAAAGAGAAACAAACGACAAATAATGTCCTTGTTTAGTGGAAAAATTAAGAAAAAATAATTATTTGAAAAATAATTATTTACGAGGGTGTGAAGAAGAATAAAAATTTCTAGGGAGCAATAAAATTGTTCGAGGGAGAAGAAAGGGGTATTGGACAAAAAATGCCCCAATACGGTGAAAAATAATTATTTAATTAAAAATAATTATTCCACAATGAACAAAGGAGAAAATGGTGAGCTAAACGGGTGTCCCGACCTTCGATCGGTGAAAACAAGTTAATATACCCCGGGGGTAAAAACATCGCAATCAGTTCATTTTAACCACTCAGTTTAGAAAACTTACCATGAGGCTCTAACACTCAAGAGAGATGGTGATCGCACGTGATCGTTTGAGGCGTCTGTAGATTGTAGATGATAGATCATAGACAATATCAAATGTTGTTTTCAAGTGTTATTTTGATGTATATGGATGGGATGATATGATGATATTGGTGTGGGGGATAGATTTTTTATTATGTGCAACCCCTCTTGCCCCCATTGATGATATGATATGTGATGATTAGCTTAGCATACATGCATGATGTAAAACTTAGCATTTTTGTTTATATATGATGTATAAATGATGCTAGATGTGATGATAGTGATGGTAATGTGATGTGAATGATAAAAAAATAGAGCACATGTAAGAAACACAGCCAAATGCTACAAAGAACACCAGGAATTAATGTAATACACCATGAATCACCATGCCTTATTAACAAGTAACAAAACACAACCAAATGCATTAAGAAAGAAATAAAGAATTAACACACTAGCATTTCAAAACCCACTACAATATGCACAAGCAAGAATGAATCTATTCTAAGGAAGAAAATATAAACTATGACAAGGTACACCCAACTAACAAACAACTCAAAAGTAAGCCCGAAAACACGATACAAGCAAACAAGCAAAGCAAGGAAACAAGGCAATGCAAGTAAATGTTTTTGTAAGATATGTTTTCATGCGACTTTCTATTTTCTATTGTTTAGGTTTTTGTGAAACAATTTTCTATTTTTTTGTGTTTTCTTGAAACAATTTTCTATTGTTTTTGTATTTTCTCTCGAACAATTTTCTATTGTTTTTGTGTTTTTGATGGTTTCCAAAGCTATGTGTGTAGGTAACAAAGAAACCATGGATGCCCCTAGCGTTAGGTTGTACAAAATGGTAACTTGCTTCTTACAGAAACTTGTGTCTTGCGCATGGTATTTTCTCCATATCTTGTTGGTTTGTCTCACATATTCCCTGATTAATACGACTCGTGGATCACCAAATTCACAACCATTCACAAAAGCTAGCTTCTTGCTTAAATGCGTACTACTGGGGCACTTTTGGTTTCCTAGTATTGTTTCATTGCGCAAAACACTTTTCATGGACCCCATGTCCATTTTCATTTCCCCTTGCATATATCCTTGCTTGGGGGCATCATTTTTTAACCCTTTTCGTCAATCATGAACTTGTGGATCTCTCCAACACTGATGACAAAACATTTGTACAATTGTCTTGACTATTATTGGGTTGGATATGTGCGTTCGTACTTGTTTTCCCTATTAGATGAGCTTGTTTCCTTCTCATATTGCATTGCATTTTTTATGTTGCATGGAGTTGGTATTTTCAGCAATGGAAAATTGTTCGTATTATGGCTAGTGAAAACATATCTTACAAAAACATTTACTTGCATTGTCTTGTTTTCTTGCTTTGCTTGTTTCTTGTATAGTGTTTTGCGTGCTTGCTTTTGAGTTGTTTTTGCTTAGGTGTACTTTGTCATAGTTTGTCTTTTCTTGCTTAGAATAGATTCATTCTTGGTTGTGCATATTGTAGTGGGTTTCGACATGCTAGTGTGTTAATTCATTATTTCTTTCTTAACACATTTGGTTGTGTTTTGTTACTTATTAATAAGGTATGGTGATTCATGGTGTATTGCATTAATTCCTAGTGTTCTTTGTAGAATTTGGTTGGGTTTCTTGCATGTTCTCTATTTTGTTATCATTCACATCACATTACCATCACTATCATCACATCTAACATCATCTATACATCATATATAAACAAAAATGCTAAGTTTTACATCATGCATGTATGTTACGCTAATCATCACATATCATATCATCAATGGGGCAAGAGGGGTTGCACATAATAAAAAATTTATCCCCCACACCAATATCATCATATCATCCCATCCATATACATCAAAATAACACTTGAAAATAACATTTGATATTGTCTACAGATCTATCATCTACATCTATAAAGACGCCTTAAATGATCACGTGTGATCACCATTTCTCCTGAGTGTCAGAGCGTCACAGTAAGTTTTCTAAACTAAGCAGTTAAAATGAACTAATTGCGATGTTTTTACCCCCTGGAGGGGGTATATTAACCTGTTTTTCACCGATCGAACGATCGGGACACCCATTTTTCTCACTTGTTTTCTCCTCGATCATTGTGGAATAATTATTTTTAATTAAATAATTATTTTTCTCTTATTTTTCACCGTATTGGGGAATTTTTGTCCAATACCCTTTCTTCTCCCCCAAACAATTTTATTTTCTATTGTTTTTGTGTTTTCTCGAAACAATTTTCTATTGTTTTGTGTTTTTTGATGGTTTCCAAAGCTATGTGTAGGTAACAGGAAAGCACGGATGCCCCGAGCATTAGGTTTTACAAAATGGTAACTTGTTTCTTACAGCTAAAACTTGTGTCTTGCACATGGTATTTTACCCATATCTTGTTGGTTTGTATCACATCTTCCCCTGATTAATATGACTCATGGATCACCTGATTCACAACCATTCACAAAAGCTAGCTACTTGCTTTGTCATGCAGTACTCTAGGCACTTTTTCTTTCCTGGTCTTGTTTCATTGCACACAAACACTTTTCATGGACCTTGTGTCCATTTTCATTTCCCCTTGCATGTATCCTTTCTCAGGGCATCATTTTTTAACCCTTTTCATCAATCATGAACTTGTGGATCTCTCCAAAGACTAATAAAAAAACATTTGTACAATTATCTTGACCATTGTTGGGTTTGGATATGTGCGTTCGTACTTGTTTTCCCTATTTAGATGTGTTTGTTTCCTTCTTGTATTGCATTGCATTTTTGTATGTTGCGTGGAGTTGGTATTTTCAGCAATGGACAATTATTCATATTATGGTTTTCATGTCATTCTACCTTTGTCGTATGCTTATATTTTTCATAAGGACCGATGACGTAGTTCCTATGGCAATATGATGACATCCAAATTGTTTCAAACAAATACGTGGCTAGAGGCTAAGCTCTTCTCCCCCCTCATCCATATTTCTTCTACACCACTTCCTTTCACGCCTAATTCTCCCTATCATAGAGGAATCCTACCTCGTCCTCCTTCGCGCCTATATCTCACTTTTTACTGATCGTTGATCGGCTTCTTCCATCACCCCATCGACACTCGAGGGTCATCTCTCCCTCCTCTAATTTTTCTTCTATCCCTTCAAAATCTCTTATGTCTACTATCTTTGAAGTGGCATCACTTACACCACCCCAAAGAGGGGAAAATGTAGACACCTATAATTATGCCCAAGCAATTTAAATACTTAAATTGCACTAATTATCCCCTTTCTTGCAAATCAACGACATATCATCAAAAGCACTCATTTTCCCTCATATCATCATTAATTAATTACACTAAGCTAATTAATTAAGTTTCCTATCCAACAAATACCCTAATTAATGACCTTCCGTTAATAAATCACCCCTTCTACCTAGACTAATTAATTATTATTAATTAATTAGCTTTCCCTTCCATTTAACCAATAAATCAATATTTAATTGATTTAATCCCCTTATAATAGCCTAAATCGTACTAATATTCCTCTAATTATCTTCTATAAGCTTACATCTACCTATTAGTTAATCACCTTTGATTAATTAAAACACCCCCAACTCCCATGACTTGCTAAGCATAAATTAAACCCTTCTAAAGTAAGGTTACCTTTAATAAAACAACCTTATCCATTCCTAATCATGTTTTACCTTTATCCCACATTCATGAGAATGTGTTGAATCCTTTATCCTTTGGGCTATATAAAGAGCCTCCACCTACCTTTTACCTACACCTAAACTCCTAAGAGAGCAAATGCAAATCATATAAAGAAAGAGACTAAGAGCTTGCCTTTTGTTTTCTTCATAGGTCACCATTGTTAAGAGCTAAAGCTTCCTATTCTTGCATTATTTAAGGATCAAACAAAGCAATTTTTGATTGCCATTGGAGCTAAATAGGTCCATTCATTCTTGTTGGTAATCTAGAGAGTAGAGATGGTAAAATAGCATGCATAGTTTTAATCTCATGTTTTCAAAGTTATAATGTTAGTTTAGATCTTGCTTAGTTCTCTATCTTGATGGTGTTTATGCTTTGTTTTAGCTAAATTATAGAACTATTTTAGGTGGCTTCTTTCTTCATTTGATTTAGCATTAACCAAAGTATACATGCACACGCTTATGGACTTGAACTTAGTTTTCTCTAAGATCGGTAGTAACATAGTTATGATATGAAGTAACCCTCTAGGACTTCAGGTACCTTGGCACACGGGGTTAACCTAGGTTGACCTAGTATGCCAAAATATCCTAAGTCTTTGTGAGTTGCTCCCTATCATAACCTATGTTGTTAACCTGAACTAGGGGTAAACCATGGGCAAGTGGACTGATGAAAGTCAGTAAAGGACATTCTAGATAACAATTGAGTGGGGTGAAGGACGTATTCTAGATTGATGAGTATGCCATCAAGGAATGAATAATACGAATAGTATGTTAGGAAAAATTTGGCCAAAGTATTGCAAGCTGTTGATTGCATTGTCCTATGTCACCTTGTCTAAGGTTCGAGATGCAGATGAATATTGGTAGAAAATATTAAGATAGGTTCCTAGATAGATCACTCCATACCCCGAATAGGGTAAGAGAACCAAGTATACATAGTATACGGAAAAATTATTCAATACTTAAAGTTAAACATGAATAGATCAATAGTTCACCGAGTCATGAAATGAATAGATCGGTGGCACACTAAGTCATTACAGCTGCATATGGTTATCTGTTATAAGAATGGATGTTATGGAATGTGTGTTCTAAATTATGTATTTAGAACAGAGAACGTTACTTCAAAAAAAATTCCCTTGTATCTAAAGTGTTAAAATGGGAATGTTACAAACACCAACCATCATAACCTACCAACGACCTAATCAAATTAATGATGGAAAATATGCACACATTGGAAGCATCGATTTCTAGCTCCCATAACACTCTCACCTATGATGAGATTTGTAATGAGCCTATCCACCCATCCATTCCTATCCACCCATATCCCATGCATTGGGAAATACCTAAATTTAACCACTTCAATAGCAAAGAAGACTGCAACAATATTTGTGGTCTTTCAAAATGGGTGTTATCTAATCGCCCATGATGAAACTTTACTTCTGAGGAACTTTCCCATATCTCTGACTGGGCCTACATTAGATTGGTATAGTGGGTTACCTAGACACTCTATCTTCTCATTTAATCAGGTAGCCCAAGCCTTTTTGGATCACTTCTCCATTAACATTATTAAGAAGGTTACCATGACTAACCTATACTCTACGCGTTAGTATGACGATGAATCTATCGCAGATTTTGTTGCTCATTGGCATAGCCTAATCAATCAACTCATATTCCAACTACCACAAGCCAAACTCATAGAGATCTTCATGTGGGATTGTGCCAAACATATTTGACCAACCCTGCAGGTCTATACTTTCTGAACCTTCGATGAGGCATTCACCATGGCACGAAAGCTAGAGATTCGGGCCATCGAAGAGAAGAAAATCCAACTACGCAATAAGAATTCGGCCTTCAAATCAAATGATGCCTCTTTTGCTTCAAAACTACAAAAACAATTATTTAAAATCAATGGGAGCTGCTAATGTAGTGGTACTCGAGGCCAAGCCAGCTCATCCATCAAATCAAGCTATTCCCTCATCTAATATTTCTCCTATCCAGACTTTTCAATTTAGATGGGAACAATAGAAATATACCCCAATTGGGGAACCTTATTCTTCTATCTTAGAAAAGCTCATTAAAGCTGGGGCCATCACCCTTCCTCCCATAAAACCACACACTAGTTTTTACCCTACTCGCCCCACACCCACATGGTATAAAGAGCATGAATTCTGCAACTATCATCGAGTAAAGGGTTATAGCGATGGAATTGCATCACTTTCAAAAACATTTTCCAAGAAATGCTCAGAAAGGTGAGTTAAGCTTCTATAATCCTAACGCACATGCCAATCAAAACCTACACATCTTCAAGAAACCCTTTCCTAATCATGCCCCTTCTTCCAATCAAACTAGAGAGTCCTCAACTCATGATAGCCATACCCGCGAGGTCCATGCTATTTTTAGCGATACATCCATTGCTACCCAATTACCTCATATTCCTTCCATAAAGGAAATTTTATCCCAAAGTCCTCCACCTACACTTGAACCCACTTCACCTACTCCTCCACCCATAGAGGGACACCCTTCGTCTCCTCTCTCACCCATGAAGGAGACTCCTGTTAACATCGAAACTACTTCACCTTTGACTTCTCCACCTAGAGAGCCATCACCCATAGTACTTCTCCAGTCCATGGAAGATACTTGTCCATCTCCTCCACTCACAGAGGAGCACCCATCATCTCCTCCACCCACTAAGGAGCACCCATTTTCCTCCATCTATCAAGGATCTAGTAGAGATACCTTTGCCTCTAGGTGACCATTCTCCATCAGCTACCCAAGATCCTACGGACTTACTTTCAGCTCTCTTACCCACGGAAGCCGAAGCTAGCAAATTCCCCATCTCTAAGACACATTTTACGGGAATTTCCATTAGATCCTCATTAACCTCACCTATAACAGTATCATTTTCACACCTAGCCAATCACCTATATTATGTGGATAGAGCCTTACTTTGGGGGCGTCTTTTACTTCCTATCTCAACACAAATGCAAATTTCACTTGCTAACACTTCCACTATCTACCCAAAAATATTTCAACCAATCGAACCAAATACAACTACAACTATCAAAAATTCCACCATGATACCACTCATGGCTCAAACCACACCCCTACCCATAACCCAATGTGCATCTACACCCAAGCCCACACCTACATCATCTTTCTTGCCTAAACCTAACACTACCTTAGGGGTCATCTCAACCGCTAGCCTTACTCATCCACCCATTAAATTAGATTTAGCTACATCCTCCAAGGCCAATACCAAACCTACTATGATGCCCAAACAAAAGAACAAACCCCATAAATCTCATACTCCAACCTCACCGATCACACCTTCATCACCTTCACCCTTTTCATTCATCTTAGGACCTCACCCTTCTAAAGACGGTCAAGAAACCTCCACCCACCGGTAAAAACTAAAAACGTAACATCCCATTCCTCCATCACAAACCTCAAACATACCCAAATGCCTGCCACAACTTCCACCCACATCCGCAACATCTTTATCACCCATACCTCTAATACCATTGATCAATCCTTCACTACCCATGACACTTTAGTCTCTTTCCCTCACACCTTTGGCATGTCTTATACCATCTACCTTCACAGCACCTCCATTGTCCCCATGGGTAACATGCCCTCTTCCACCATCCGCCTTTCCCTCTACATCTCATGTGCTCGTATCACCTTTACCCAAGAAGGTACAACCTAAGGACAAAAATCTGCTACCCTCCGATAAGGTGGTCAAACCAACCACATACTCTCTTGCCAGTTCATCTACCATACCCCTACCCAAGCAAACACGACCAACACCCAAGATCACACCAGCACCTAAAACCATGGCTCGATCCACTTTACCTCATGCAAGGACTGCATTCCTCTATAATCAGCCATGCCTACACCCAAACCCACTTTCACTTCCCATTGTGATCCACTAGCAGGATCCTATGCCAAAATTTTAACCAACCTCCTTGAAACTTCTGTCATCACATTACCGCCTCTCAGACCTTATGACCCTCTCAAACCCAAACCAAAGGGGTTTGATGACACCAAAATTTGTGCCTACCATTGTGTGCCAAGACACAATGTAGAGAACTATAAGGCTTTGAAATTCATTCTTATCCTATTGTGTCCTCTCGAAGAAAACTTTGACGATGATGATCTTCTCGATGAAGACCCCATTTCACCAACACCCACTCCCACAACTTTTCCCTCATTTCCCACTCAGTGACCGAGACCTCCACAACTCCTAGAGCCACCCCAAGGTTTGAAATTAACATGGTTTGCATCAACAACCTCGCCAAACCTCCACCCAAATGTCAATGTGCCCATCTCATCTCACAAGGTTCCTTCCCACCTCTGGGATTTTTCCCTTCATGTCGCTTATACCTTTCATGGCTCCATCTACTTCACCTACCTCCCCACATCGATCAACATGATTCACGTTATTACCCATGACCGTAAGGATAAAGGCAAGGAAAAGGAAATCGGCCCACCAACCAATCCTATACCCAACATACTATCTCGAACCCACACCTAAAATCACTATCTCGTGGCCCCACATATCCTATTTCCAATGGTGTTACACATCGCACCATGCTCAAAAATTACACCAACCCCCTCAAAATGTCCCTATATGATCCCATCCAAACCTTCGAATCCCATTGCCAAGCTCTCATGGAGGTTCTTCAATCTATTGAGGTTTTACCCAATGACCATACACCCATCGCATCCATTATTACACCCCATCATATATCCTCTCTCACCAAATTACCACCTTAATCTATACCTTCACCTACTCACCAAGTGGCCTCCCTTAGCTTCTCGGATAAAGAGATTACACCACACCAAACTAATGACCCCGATCTAGCACTCTTCATCTTTGTCCACATCGATGATATACATGTATGACATGTTATGATTAATGGGGTTCCAACATTAATATAATTTCCTCCCATGCATTCGCTTAAATGTGAATAATCTCCAATTACATGCATAAACATCCCATCATGTTGCATTCATTCAATGACGCTATCACCTCTACACTTGCACCGAGCATCCTCCACATTTCATGGGCCCCGCATTGTTCGAGTTGTTTTAAATCTTGGAGGGTGAATTTCAATATAACATATTGCTTGGTAGACCTTGGATTTGCATCATGGGTTATGTTCCTTCCACTTTTCATCATTGTGTAAAGTTTGATCATAAAGGACACGCCTATACCATTCCTACGACCCATCACCTTTCAAAACTTGTAACATACTTTACCAACCCAATGACAAGATCATACCTATTAAAGCATCTACCTCTACAACCACTGCCTCTCACCTCCACCTTCACTCACTAGTGCAACCACTACCTCAACCACACACACCTCCTCCATTCCTACCACTGCCATAACCTCCATGGCCAAACCGTTTGTCTCTCCCCATCCATAAGTTCCACCTCCAATCTAACCTTTGACACATCATCCATTCCAGCTACCCACATACCAATCACCAATCCTTGGAAGGCATTTTTCAACACCTCACTCGAGGGTGTATCGCCTATATAGTGTCAACACATTACTTACTCCACAAGAGTATGGAAGTCGTCACCAACACCCTCACTATGATCACCGTATAGGAGATCGCCTCCTTTATGGTCCTCCCCACCTTCGTACCAATCTCACCTATGGGGGACTTGATACTACAACTTACACACCTTAACCACCGTCACAAACCCACCCATTTTCTGCCGACCTCCGGTCCACTCACCAATCACTGTTTTCCCCACACTTCCCGCATCAATGTGCGTGCAAGGGTTTTGGTTTTGTCTTTTACGAACAAGGCCGCCATATTGTTATTCCATGTACTACTCACAAGCGTAACGACCGTAGTGGTATCAGCTTTGCTGAGCCACATACCAAGAAGGCCCGCATTGAACTCATTGAAGACATCAGCCCTTCTCCACCTTCATCACCACCATCACCACCTTCGCCATGACAGAGTCAATGGATCCTGAATCCATTCCTCCTAAAAAAATTCATAAACACCGTTTCCTGCGGCTTATGACTTATCAACATGAGGGTGAGGCTCCTTCCTCTCTTCCCTTCCTATAACCTAAAATGATCGATGAGGATACACCTTCAATTAACATCATTCAATGCCAGGATGATGAATCTATACTCACCTACCTTGGTGTTGAAGACTCATATATTCATCAGTCATTTCCATCTGAGATGAAAACCATGTTAAATGAATTGACTATCGAAATCAACATTCATACTCAAGATGACCGCACATCCTAAAGATTGGTCAATCTTTAGATGTTGCTGAACAGAAGCCATCACTTCCTTTCTCAAAAACCATAACCATGTTTTCACTTGGTCTTACGTAGATATGCCCGGTATTGACCCCACTATAGTGGTACACAATATCATAACCATTCCCGACACCAAACCGTCACAAATAAAAGATGAGGAAAATGCACCCTTGCATTGCTCTTTTGGTCAAAGAAGAACTTTAGCACCTCCTTTTTGTTTCCTTCATCTTACCCATTGATTATCCCCAGTAGATTTCCAACATTGTCCCTGTCACTAAGGCGATAGGGGGACTCGCATTTGCATGGATTTCCATGACCTCAATCTAGCTTTCCTAAAAGATGACTTCCCTCTACCTAGTATTGACCAACTAGTTGACCTTACCACTGGTCACGAGATGCTATCACTCATGGATGGTTTCTTGGGTTATAACCAAATCTTACTTGCCCCAGAGGATCAACACAAAATTGCATTCATCACCCCTTGGGGGACCTTCTGCTATCAAGTCATGCCTTTTGGCCTTAAAAACGTTGGTGCCACATATTATCGGGCTATGACTTACATCTTCCATGACATCATGCATCGTATATTGGAATATTGCATGGACGATCTCCTTGCCAAATCTAAACACCGCTTTGAGCACCTCACCATCCTAAAAATCATCTTTGACCACCTTATTAAATATTACATTTTCCTTCAACCCAAGAAGTGTGTCTTTTCGGTTCTCTTAGAAAGCTCTCTAGGATTTATTGTTTCCTTACATGGTATAGAAGTTGACCCCGCTAAAAGTCAAGGTCATTCTTGAAATGCCTCCACCCACTAATCTTAGGTAGCTCATGCACCTACAAGGTAAGTCATAGTCTATTCTCCATTTCATCATCTTCTCAAGAAGGATGTCTCCTTTAAATGGGATAATGACTACCAAAAATCTTTTGAGGCCTTAAAACAATACCTTCTCTAACCACCTGTACTCATTCCATGTAAAGACGATCAACCATTTTACATATACATCTCAGCTACCGATCACTCCTTGGGGCCATGCTCACTCATCGCGATGAACAACATAGGGAGAAGGAGGTTTATTACATAAGCCATACTCTTTTAGACTATGAAACTCAATCCAACCATGCCAAAAAACTCTACTTAGCCTTAGTTTTTATTGCCATGAAACTCCACCATTACCTACTTAATCACAAAACTTATGTTGTGACCAACACTGACCCCTTACACTTCAGGTATGCCAAACCTTACCAAAATCAACGTGTCGTGTGTTGGCTCATGCTTTTGGATGACCTCGACCTCAAATTTATCCACCAAAATTCCATCAATGGCAAAGTTATAGCCTACCAATTGGTGACACACCTATTTTTGGGGATTAACCTCTAATTTTGACTTTTCCATATGAGTCAATTACCACCCTTTCCCTAAACAAATGCGCTTACCAAATGACACTCTTCTTTTACGGTTCCCAGTGTCGGCATGGAGGTGGGGTAGAAGTTATCCTCATTCCACTTGATGGTGAACACATTCCTTTATCTTTCAAACTAGATTTTTATTGTACAAACAATATTGCCGAATATGAAGTTCTCGTATTAGGTCTCCAAGTTTCCTATGCCTTGGATGTCAAATCCATCAACACCTTTGGTGATTCCAATTGTTAAGTAAACCAAGTCAATGGTATATACCAATGTTATAATGAGACACTTCAAAAGTATAAACATCACTTAGACATACTTTTGACCACCTTCAACTACTATGCCCTTCAAACTGTCCCACATTCAACCAACAAATTTGCAGATACCATGGCCTGCTTGGTTTCTCAAATCCCCGCTTCACCCGCCGATTCTAAAATCTTTATCACCATACAAAGACTCTAATCATCCTATTATTTACCTTGCAAAGTTTACTCTATTAGAACCACTACCCCGACCCGAGTGACCTTTGGTGTAAACAATATTCAAACTACCTTTCCTATTCCACCTTGCCACCCGACCTCACT